>JAGDQP010002068.1:70069-110323 GCA_022664845.1 Lepisma saccharinum | reverse complement strand
ATGGGACGGTTCATCAGCTATTCATTGATTTTAAGAAATCATATGATTCTGTTAAAAGGGAAAAGTTATACAATATCCTGATACGATTTGGAATTCCGAAAAAACTGGTTCAACTAATGATGTGTCTCAGCGACTCCATAAGCAGAGTACGGATAGGTAATAATATGTCAGATAGTTTCAAGATTCGCAACGGATTGAAACATAACGATGCCTTATCACCACTACTGTTTAACTTTGCGTTAGAATATGCGATTTAAAAAATTAAAGAGGACAAAAAGGGACTTTCATTGAATGGTTTGAATCAACTGTTCGTATACGCGGATGATGTATATTTAATAGGAGACGATATAGATGCACTACAAAGGAACACGGATGTCTTAGTAGAAGTGTGATATGAGATAGACGTACAGGCAAACATAGAGAAAACAATATACATGATAATAAGCCGAAACACAGTGAATGAAGGAAATCAAAACATATGAATTAGGGATGAGGGCATAGAGAAAGTAAACACATTTAAATACTTGGGAGCATACATAACAAGAAAAAGTGAGGTTACGGAGTAAATAAAAAGTCGCTTAGTATCGGGCAACGCATGTTTCTATTCAGTCCCGAAACTTGTAACATCGCGATTAATATTAAGGAAATTGAAATTAAAAATATACAGAACGGTTATTCTGCCGGTAATACTTTACGGTTGCGAAAGTTGGAGTACGACCTTAGCAAATGAACATAAATTACGAGTGTTTGAAAATAAGGTTTTGAGAAAGATATACGGGACGAGATGACTGGAGAGTGGAGGAGACAGCATAATGAAGAACTCCACGGACTATACGATTCACCAGATGTTATAAAAATAATGAAATTGCGACGACTAATGTCGGCAGGCCATGTAGCTCGGATGGGGGAGAATCGCAGATTATATTCTATCCTGGTTTCAAGGCCGGATGGAAGAAGGCCATTGGGTAGACCGAGACGTCGTTGGGATTACAATATTAGAAGAGGTCTTCGAGAAGTAGGTGTTCGTGATGAAAACTGGCTTGATATTGCCCAGGATAGAATCCATTGGCGAACTTTTGTTACTGCGGCGATGAAGTTGCGAGTTCCATAAGCCATTGAGTTAATTAGTTAGATCTTAAATACGGTATGTCAGCGTTCCGCAAACTATTTTCAAGTGCTGACCAATTTTATTAGTTTGGAGGCTCTACGGACCACCCTACTTTAGCTACGGACCAAAAGGCAATTTTTTGTTTCGAATCTTTATTAATGCCTGCACACTAATATTTTTCAAACAATATTAAATAATATTCATTTTCCTATTAGGATTTTATAGCTGATAGAAATTAGATGTTGGTTTCTGTTTAATAACTTAAGGCTATTTTGTGAATCTTCAAGCCATTTATTTTTCATAATAGAAGTTGTATCATCTCTACCTTTCATGTGCTGACCAAGGTGTGGGCTGAGGCATTAGGCCAGCGTTTCCAAGGTCGCGGGTTCGAACCCCACCTGGGGCATGGGTATTAGTGGAATTTAATAAGCGTTGCAATCATGGAATCAAAATTATTAAAATGGCCCATACAAAATAACATTTACTGAAGATCTTTATCTACCTTATATACTTCACTCGCAAAAGACCTGTTGAACACGAACAGTGCAAAGTAAGGACGCGCTTATCGTCTTACAAATATTCTCCAACTTTTGAATAGTCATTGTATTCTTAGGGGTCCAGACTACATGATTCTTGGTGATACGCAATTGCCATGAACTGGAATTCTAAAGCTCAATCTAGTCTAGACTCAGAGAACCACAAAAACAGACCTCGAGGACCACCTGTGGAACCACATTTTGCGGAACGCTGCTGTATGCAATTCTTTACAACTTTCTTTTACAGAAGAGTGGAAGTCTTATTTTTAAAATTTGAAACTGTTAAAGTTAATACTTCTTCCACTTAATAGGGTATATAAAAATATAAGGGAAAACAACGGTAACATCTAAAAATACGTTTCAATGACTGGATGTTACAGTTTTTTTTTTTTTTTTTGTTAAAGAACATGAGAATTCTCTCTCCATCGGGAACAAGTCGGTGCTTTCTCTGTCACGCTTTTTCTATCAATTCTGACTGCTTCTCTTTTGAGGAATGTGCTTATCAGAGCCAGTCGGTAGACACACTCAGGCGAATTGCTCTCTCACACACTCTCTCTCGCTCGCTCGCTCTCTTCTTGCTCTATCGCTGACACACACCGAGAATATTAGGAAACCAAGAATTATTATATGGTGGTTTTAAAGGATGCGCTAGCGGTTGTTTCGTTGTTTCAAACCTCATAAAGTCTGCATTGTATCCGCCATGGGTCCATGTTTCCCCTCGTTTTCACGCACATTTTGACCGATAGTACAAATTGTGCATCTTCTTATTTTTTGACGGTATGTGAATATCTGTATATGTGAGTGTGTGTGTGTGGGGGGGGGGGGGGGGCAGGGTTCCCACTCACCTGGTAAACCTGGAATAGTCAGGGACTCCAGCTTAGCACTAAAAAGTCTTAGAAAAGTCAGAGAATTTGATAGCTTATTGATTGAAGTTCATTTAGCTACAGCTACATTTAATATTAGACCGTTTTTGAAATTACTTGGAGGCTAATGTGCCAACCATGAAGCAATTTAAGAAAGGGATACAGTGAAATATTTTGATATATCTTTATTTTCATGCAACTATGATCTTTATTTTCCCATGGAATTATGACATGTATACAAAATGGGGTACCTGGAAATTTCTGAGTAGTGACCTGGAAAAGTCAGGGAATGTGATCTTGGCAAATGAATGGGAACCGTGGGTGGGGTGGGGTGGTAGGCTGGATTGCCATCTGTAACAATGAAGAAAGAATTCCACCCCTACCTCTGAAAATTGAGACGAGAAGCTCCTTTTCTAGTGCAGAAGAGGCCATGCATGCTATTCATCGGAGAACTAAAGGACGATAAAATTTATCACCAATTGATTTTTTATTTTCATTCGGCTTCTCCCCAACACATGAAAGCAGGAAATTTCCTTCAAAGTATTTTTCTTTTGAATACTCAAGTATCTTTTTGTCGCAGTATGTTATATTCAGAGAAAGAAAAATATTGTTTAGATTTTTGCTTAACCTGCTTCAGCATAACACAAAGTGAGTTCGAAAACAAATAAATATCGTATGGGATGAGGGGCTGAGATCGGACACACGTCTTTTTGAGTGTGTGTGTGTGTGTGTGTGTGTGTGTGTGTGTACGTGTACGAATGCTTTCATTCAGTACTCCATATTTCTTAAACCGTTATGAATTTCTTCTACATTTCTAGAATTTTATATCTCAACAAATAGAGATGGGTCGCTACCAGAATTTTTTGATACTTCCGATACTTTTTTCTGACTTTCGGTACTTGATATTTGATAGTCCATACTTTTTTCTAATACATACATTATTTAAAATTAAAATAAGTGTATTGGTTTCCTATAATTTAACTTTGTCCTGAGTCATAGATGCCTAAAGGCCATAAATCAAATTCAAATTAAAGAAGATTTAATATGCAAGTTATATACCTAACATGGGATTATTTTTAGAGAAACATATTAGTCTAAAAATATCGAAGTATCGAAAAAGTATCGACTCCATTAGTTTCGGTATCGACCGATACCGATACTTTGCAAGTATCGGCGGTATCGAAAGTATCGTGAACCCATCTCATGTAAATAAATCACAGCCATATTTAATCCAATACTGGATGAGGCCTCTCCCCGGAGGGAGGAGATTGGTCTACTGCTCCCACGCTGACCAGACGGGTTGGGAGAGGAGAGCCTAAGCTCTCACTGTGATCGCCACTATCTTTATTCATAGAAGCTCCCCAATTGCATCACGATGCTGGGTGGAATAATATTGGAAATTGCGTTTCGTTCCTTATTCTACAACTACATCCAGTTCTCTGGCAATTATTATTTTAGCTTACATTTAATATTTCTACTTACATATTTTTGTTTTATTATAGAATATTTCTACTGTATAATTTTAGTTTTCTTTCTAAAAATTACCCATAATACCTCCTTCTTAGTATTTTTTAACCTGTATGAATGTGTCATGCAGTCCTATAGTAAATGTGCTTTTCATATTCTTCAGCATTTTTTAAACTTCCAATGATATTGTACTAGTTAGCCCCAGAGGGCACTAAGGTTGCGATTGGTTGATTTTAAAAGGACTTCGTGACGTGCCAATCTGTCATTTTTACATTTCATTTTGGAACATAACCAGTTTTTTTTTTTCATAATATGTGAGCGAGTTTATGGCAAATATATAGACTGGGGCTTCCGGTTTGTTGATCGTGAAAAAGTGCTGATGGTTATTAACACGAATGTTCAGGGCCCCACCTGTTTCCTCCACATAAAAGGTGTCACTAAATTTGCAGGTTATAATTTATATTAGATTAAAGGTGTGGCATGTACCCTTATGATTTAGGGTATACCACCAGCCACTAGCAGTATTGGTAGTGACTGTGGGAGAAGTGATGAAAATGGAGCAGGTTTAGTTAGAACGTTAGATGGATAGCCTTGGTTGACTGGAGCCTCCTGAAGGCGTTGGTTGTAAGTTTCAGTAGCAGAAGGGGTGGAATAAAGGCGTTGTCCTCTAAGTGCAAGGGAGAAAGGAGTCGCTTTCTTGGTCTGTGGTAAGGATGGGTACTTAAATGTAAATACTGCATATGGTTGGTAGGTGTTATGTCAACGTAAGTAGTTGAGGGTGTTGTTTTCTAAAGTGATGTTCAAATCAAGGGATGTGACTCTTTTGCACGAATGCAAGGAACATCTTGGTCCGTACGAATCCTTCCTCCCCACCACCCCAAACCGGCGCTTACATATGCAAGGGTTACATGTAGGACCTGCTCCATTTTCATCACTTCTCCCACAGTCACTATCAGTATGGCATCGGTACACCCTAAATCCCAAGGATACATTCCACACCTCTAAATGTAATATACATCCTATCCTACAAATTCTGTGATGCCTTTTAAGTGGGGGAAACAGGTGGGGTCCTGAATATTCATGTTAACCATCACCACTTTTTCACTATCAACAAACCGAATCCCTTCTTAGCCTCCTTACACACATAAAAGACCAATTTTGATCTATCTTTCCTTGTTGCCATAATACGTGTACACAATACGCCGTCTGTGGGAGGGGGCCTTTATTCATGACTTGAACCCAAAAATGATACTTAGGCTTAACCTTCAATAACTCTAAACCTCCCGTTTGCTCAGCATTTTCAACACATTTCCTTCCACAATCCCCTCCTGAACTTACACGCTATACATTTTTTTAGGGTCCATCGGTACTTTTCAGATCGGGTATTTAGATAGCACACCTCACGATCAAATTTATCCTAACTGATACTATTCCCTAGGAATAGTCGGATCACTGATGTTCCAACGCGCGGTCCGATCATTCCCTTTGTTCCTCTTTATTGTTCAAAGAAGTGGTTGCGGGACACTTCTTTTGAGTCTGACATCCGTATGTAATTCAGATCCCTTGTTGCTCATTTTTCTTGGAGATTGTTTGTTATGTTTGCTTATTATTATAATAATTATTATTATTTTACAGAAAAGAACTACGCTTAAGACAATACAAGGGCAACACAGGACATCACAAAAACATACATGAAACTTGAGGGGCTTCTTCTTCTCTCCTCTTGTTTTTGTAATATACATTTTAGTCCTCTTTTTCCCCTATTTCTGAGTGGTTCCCCCCCCCCACTTTTCGGGAGCACACTTATCACACGTCTTAACTCTGTGAATGATGCTATACAGTTGTCAATTGTTGTAAGTTTCTGAAACTGACCCGCTACTCTGTATTTAATTACTCCAAGCTTGATGCTGTTACAGTAAAATAGTAGAAGCAACTAATAAATATATGATGCTAGGAATATACTGTACTTTTGCCTTAATCTAAAAACAACTACTCATATAGTAATACTTCTAAATAAATACAAATCTGAGTACCTCTGCAACTCATCAACTTTATTAACATTAGTACTGTACACTAATTATTCTTTACGTCTCCTTGTCTCAAGTAGATTCTTACTTCCATCAAGAACGCCTTCAGTTGGAAACTAACTGAAGTTGCAATCACAGCCTTTCATCATGTAGTAACGTTCTGGTTAACTCACATCTGGACTTAATTTAAACCAACCTGATTATATCCAATATCGTAGAATATAATACAGCAGGTTAACATATCTTCCTTAATTTCTCCGGGCATCTTATTGATTACAAGTAAACCATAACAACCTGTCCAAGAACATATATCGCAAGCTGTATCCTACTTCTTACGTTTCATTACCAAGAACACGTAAATCAAGTTGTTCCGACACGCAGCTTTCACCTACAGCACCCACTCTCTTTTTCTTTAAAAGAAACTTCATAGTCACCAAAAAAAAGAAAAGAAAAAGGGTGAAACTGAAAAATGAAACATTACATTCAGTTACAATTAAATTACATTGACAGAACATCCTTTCAATAAATCTTGCACATTGTCCGATAAAAGCACAAACAGTGTCATTTTAGAAGTTAATTTGAATCTTATATCAGGAAACTATTTTATCTGATAGTGAAGATTTAAATATGAATCGTTTGATAGATTGTGGTGATATTACTTTACCCGTGTTGACTGTTAAAGACGACGTAAGTGCAATTAAGAAATTGAATTTTAAATCCACTAGAGATTTGGATATTATATTAAATTTTATTATAGAGGGTATTAGTAAAGTCTTTACTTTAATTCTTGTATCGAACCTAATGACCGCCTAATCCGACTCAAAATTCTTTCTTGCAAGTGCTTCTTGAGTTGGGGAATCAGATGGTAGTCGGATAGAGCCAGGGAAATAAGGCGCATGATCAGAGCACTGAAATCCCAAATCAATCAGTTCCATTTGTGTTGCCGCGACCCTTTTGCGCTTTTGGTCAACTGCCAAGGTTTTGGCATCCACTGTACCAACTTCATATAAGGTAAAGGCACCAGTTCCCGCCACTGCTGCAGCGATCGTCAGGCTTTAACTAAACTGTAAAAATAAATCCTTCCAAACATTTTGTGACAAAACCAGATCAATTCAGCAGTTATACTCTGATAAGTAACTGGCGCCATTAATATGTTCATTATGTCACCTTCCTTAGTATAAATGCTTTGTGGGTGGCAAGTTCGTTCTTCCAGGCAGTTTCGTAGTTACTGGAAAGTGTTAACCAAGTGGATATTGATAAATAAGCATTGAAGTTTTACATATAAGTATCTGTTGTTTATATGTGCATAAATTCGCCTCTTTAATGGCCAAATAAAACTATAAATTTGCGTGCCTAGCTGCCTCTTTCTCTACATTAGGGAGTGACGGCTTTCGAAACAAGTCGAATTTAATTTGTATTAATGGTGAATAATTGCTACTTAAATTTTTTACTCCAGAAAGTTTTAAATTTAATTTAATTTGGTACTGTATTTGTCATAAAAATTTCATGGTGATAGCCTCGCTCTGTTCAGTAAGCGTCATGGGTGACGAGTACTGGTACATATTGATGACGACTACTGGTTCATAATATATATGAATAAAAGACAGGCTTAGTTAGGCCTATGGCCCGATTAAATTAAAAATCTGATTGATGTTTCAAGCTAACGAGTGGCGGTGCTGCCACGTGCAGGAAGATTTGCCACGTGCTTAATCTATCTAGGATAAATATTAGAGTTTTTAAAATTGAAAAGGAAATGTTTCTAAGGATCAAATTCGTAATCTACTCATTTTTCTTTTTCATTGTCAATAGATATCCGTAGGCCTATGTCTGAGATTTTTTAGCATTCATTCTAATTGATTGCAATTCGTTTGTTTTGTACCTGCTACCATAATTGGTTATCTGATTCCTTTAGTGTCATTGTGTAAGTAAGAAGTGTAATTTGATTTAAACGTTGACTTAATTAATTGATTAAACTTTTAGGGGTCATTATTGCATTTAGTAACTGCTATATATATAAGTTGCTTCCGTATAGCACGTATGGACGTCACAACTGGGAGAACAGAGAGCAAGGTTTGGTCAGACCATACACCTTTTAGCTCGTCTTTGGAGAAGTGAATGATCTTAGAAACAGCCATTTTTAAATTTTTTTTTTTTTTTTAGTGAGAACAGAAAAATGGTGGGATAGATGAATAAGTCTACTGTACATGCTGTCTAACGACTAATAAAATTATTATTATTATAACAACTTATTATTTACCGAATCAAATGGTTTAGAAAGGTTAAAATAAATAACATCACATTGACCATTTTTATCATTGTACCCTTGCACAGTAGTAACATTTTGACAGAGGTTGGTAGTAATTAATTTTCCGGTTAGGAAGTCATGCTGATTCTCATAAATCGACTGTTTTAAATTATATTGTAAGTGATGATCTCAAACACTCTGGCAAGATCGTTTTTTGATATAGGCGTATAGTTCCCGATCTTTACTCCCCCTTTAGGATGGGTAGGCCTATTCCATATCAAGACAGGCAGAGGGTGCCCAATGATTCTCTCAAATTTCCATGAAATTTAAATATGTTATACTAGGTACAAAAATAAGGGACTCATATTTTTGCGTTTTGCTAAAAAAAAAATTTTGACCGAGGTATGCCCACTTGAAATTTTGGGTCAAATCTCGCGCGCTTTTTGGGTCAAAAGCTTCTAACGCATATATATCAAGAACTATTCAAGATATTTTCATTCTGTTTTATTCCTCTGGAAGCCCTCTGAAAGATCTGCAAAATGAGACTAAATTCAAGTCTGTAAGTTACATACATACTGAGATATTACTACTGACTAGAAAAAAATAGACCCATTTTTGGGTCAAGATATCTCAAGAACCCCACCTTTTAAAAAACATCATATTTTTAGGATAGATTCAACAACATCCCAACATGCTTCTATATAAATTTCAGAGAGAGTAAATGCTTGGTTCAGATGTTAGAGCACATTTTATTAATTGTGTTAATGTCGGAGAAATTATATCTTCTTTTCTTCAACTGTACATGAAAGCCTTTTGAATTTCAGATTCTTCTTCTTGTGTTATACCATGAAGTCTTCCTGACTGTCCTAAAGGATGTGATGGTGACAGAATCTTGAGAATATTTTCCACTCGTATTGCACACTCATTATGCCGCTGTTTTTTTTCCCCTCTGGAAATTTATAACCCTTGGCCGGTCCATGGGGTGAAGTTCAAAGTAAACTTGTTTAGCCTCTGCAATCCACCAGTTTCCATCATAAATCACATCCAAAAATGAGCCAACTTTGATGTCTTGAATTTTACATGAAGCAACTTTCGGTACATATATTGTAACTGCATAGATTTCTTCTTTCTCATGATCTGCTGTTCGTGCGATGTACACTTTTTTGCCACACACATACCACAAATGACTCTTCTGCATGTCTTTTACAGCTCGTACACTGGTCCACTGAGCAATTTTTTCATCACGAAATTCTTGAACTTATGTGGATGCAAGATGGATAATGGTGATGGCTTTCGTATATATTGCAACAGTGGCAGCAAATTCTGTTGCATTTTGAATGCATTCCACATGCTCTGATGTCAGATTGAGCTTCGTTGCAACATGCTTTACTGTTCCGCCTATTCCATCACAGGCAGATTTTCCGTGGCCTGTTGCTGAATATAGCCATTTTTTATTTTCAAAGTTTAAGTTTCTGATTTCGTGAAGTTGGTAACGATTTTTAAAGTGGCTCGGAGCCCCATCCGATATCATTGTGAAAGATTTAATGTCAGCTAAATTTTCAATGCATGCGATAATCATCTTTGCTGCCTGTCAAGCATGTGCCGAATCATTGGTAAGGTCATCACTAACAACTGCATAGCTTCTAGTGTTGTTACCACAGTAAGAAACCCCAGTAAATATGGTGACCTGGTCATTTCTCCAATGATAGCTTTGAATCTCATCTTTCATTATGACCGTCCAATTTTCAGCAAAATCTGCATGGAGCACCAGATGATGAGAATCTTCTTTAACTACCATCTTCTCTGTGGCTATGGCATTTCTTTGTACTTCTTTGATGTGAAGATGAGTCACTGCCTTCAGAGTCCATGTTGCTACTTCTTCAGTGAAAACATGTACTTCTGTTGATTTCTTCACTAGGTTGCCTTCTTCCCACACTGCAAATAAAATTTCATCATCATCTTCTTCTTTTTCCATTAATCCAAGGGACCCACAATTGATTCCTTCCTTTCCTGGACAGTCTGCACATTCTCCATAGAAGCAAGATTCACGTGGAGGGGAGCATAGCACCAGATTTTGCAAGTGTTGCCTGATTTCAGTTTTGTCGTTGGGCAATGACGTGCTGAAACTTTTTAACTTTGCACAACCGAGTTCAAAGTTTGCACAATATATGCAAACGCATACTTCTCGTGGTGGATGAGGAATAACCCATTTCGGGCTAAGTGTGTAAAACTTTGACATGCCAATTTTTACATGTGGTGCTCTTCTGTGAACTTGTTTTAAATTTCTTTAATTGTTCTTGTTAAGAAGCGCTTACTTAACTTTTTGAATCCGCTCACCATTTTCTCTCACTGTGATAACGCCCTTAGCGTTGGGGCTCAGGGCTGGGTTGCAAGAAAATACTTAAGTGTAAAACCTGACTTAAGTCAGACCATCGAGCTCTACATAATACTGGAGTGACTACTTAGCGTTCAAGACAGACGCCAGAGCAAACGTTTAAACTTGTTTGTTCACTTCCAGTCTAATCCAATGTCGACCAAATTTTCAGTTCTAACTCAGTTTTACACGCTTCTTATCGCTGTGCGATCCGTTTTTTTTTTTAAGTAATCACTCCAGTAGTATGTAGAGTTCGATGGTCTGCTTAAGACAGATTTTACACTTAAGTTTTTTTCTTGCAAGCCAGCCCGGGAGAGAGCAATCAACATCATCACTAAGGTAATAACTTTTTGCAAGTGCCACAGTTTCTGGAGGTAATGGGTGACCTAAACACGGATCGGGAGTATGGTATACTCCTTGCATTCGTTGCAGACTTCTGGATGTGTCTATCAAGTGCTTTGTCACGTGGGGAAACCGGGACACCAATTCCGTCATTGTTATGTTGTTGGGTACAATTGTCATTAATCGTACTTTTTCATTGTAAGAGAGGCATCCTTCAAAGGCAGCATTTATCTTCTTATGCATGTTCGCAGTTAACATCTCTTCAAGCTAAGCACTTAAATTCTGTGCATGGACAGGGATATCATAAATTTCAGCCAACTTAGAATCTGTTTTTGCTTCAAATTCTGATATTAGTAGCTTTCGTTTTCTGGTTACATAAGCTGCTCTTCTTTCAGGCTTTACAACAGTGGTGTCACATTCATTTCAAGTTTGGAAATGGTCGTGTTCATAGCTTGCATGACTTCTTCAGTTTCGTTAAATGTTGTGTCCTCATCACGTACACTGAATTCAGGATCACTTTCTTCTGTACAAATATTTGCTGTGCTTGCACTTATATAAACATACTCTGTTTGTTTGGAGATGTCAGAACTCACTTCAAACATGTTGGAATACCGGCGATAACAGTTGAAACAAACCCAAGTCTCACTCGATATATTCACTTTTAAATAAGTTCTTCAATGAAAAAGGACATATCTTCCAGTTTAACAAATCTGCATGTCTTGCTTTTGTACACCACATTTTTATGTTTATGTTCAAAATCTGGGCACTTATATCTTTCACCAGAAAACACAGATTTTCCACTCTTTTTCCCCATAACTTTTAGAATGATCAGCACAGAACCTTACTACAGGAAGTTGACCCACGAAATGATAAACAGCAAGTGTTCAACTATCAGTACACAGCCCTTTTAGCATACATTTCAATTTCCAGCTGAGTTTGTAAAATTGGATGAAATGCGCTGATTGGCTGGGAGCTGCGACTTTCCAAGCTTTGAAGTGCTCTCATTTGAAGAAGAAATAATACGGTGAATTATGATGCAAGAACTTAAATTAATATAACGTCGAGACATACATTAAGTAACGATGTTCTTCCCGTTTCTCTAGCTCATTTTCTTGTCGCAGTTACAACTCCTGGCATATTCGACTCTAATTACGACCATCCTATATATTCCTTGAAATGCATAAATATATCAGCCAACTTAATTGCCGCTGCCTTCAGAGATGAGCATGCTTAACGTTGTACTCGTGTGAGCATGTCTCAAAGTCTGCAACTTCCAGCAAATAAGAAATGCGTTTCATCCAATTCTACAAACGCGTTTCATTCAACTCACCTGGAAATTAGAATTTCGCTTTAAAGCATGCAGGTGTGAAAAGAATGACCTACTTTTCTTGTGAAGGAACGACATAAAAAATATCCACGGCTGTAACATCTGAAACAAGCATTTACTCTCTCTGAAATTTATGCAGAAGCATGTTGGGATGTTGTTGAATCTATTCTAAAAATATGAAATATTTTAAAGGTGGGTTTTTTTGAGATAGCTTGACCCAAAAATGGGTCTATTTTTTTCTTTTCAGTAGTAATATTTCAGTATGTATGTAACCTACAGACTTGAATTTAGTCTCATTTTACAGATCTTTCAGAGGGTTTCCAGAGAGAAAAAAAAAAAACAGAATGAAAATATCTTGAATAGTTCTTGAGATATATGTGTTTGAAGATTTTGACCCAAAAAGCGCGAGAAATTTGACCCAAAATTTCAAGTGGGCATAACTCGGTTATTTTATATATATATATATATATATATATATATATATATTAAATTTCATGGAAATGTGAGAGAATCACCGGACAGATTTTTTTAAATTTGCCTGAATTGAAATGAAAAAGGCCGGTACAATGTACGCATCTTTCTATGTTTCCAGATAACAACCCTTAGTAACGTACAGAAAAGCAATACAAATAAATGTCTGCTGATTATTTATATAAATGCGCTAAGAATTACAAATGTTCTGTGGTAGCATAATTTTCAATCCTTAAATTCTATTTTTTTTTTTTAGTATTTTTTTAAAATTTAATTATAAACAAACAAGCAAATATGTTATTATCCGGCTGGCTGTTTTCTGGAAACATAAGTAAACGTCGATACTAGTTTATCATGCATTACTTTTATAAATTCAAGCAGAGTAGAACATGTTCAATATATTAGTAGGAAGGCGATCAGAAATTAATGAAAACGTGTTTATTAGAAGTTCCAAATCAGATTTGCATGTATTTTGAGTTACTTCGTAAATTATGTCAATGCATTCAAAGTGTGTAGCTTCCGCGTACGTGAATGTAATCTCCGTTGTTTTTGCAATGAGAATAATCAAAACACAAACCTGTTACGATTGTTCTTATTACAAAAGTAGCGGAGACTAAATACACATAAGTACAAGGTACATATTTTGACTTCTGTAGCTTCCTTGCCCATCATGATCATACATATATTCACATCAGTGCATAACTTGAACACAAGATGAAGTGTTTTTTAACAGAAAGGAGATAAAATAGATGGAGAAGGAAACTAAAATAATGAAATTAATATTTTTCTTCTTTTATTTCTTGCAGATGACGTTATAATGAACGTCGATGTAACTGATGAATATCTGGAAGGGACACCGTGTGAAGAAGAGTTAAGATCGGCAAAATTATCATTCACTGAAAACGGAAATCCAAAAAGGTCTTTAGTTGGTAAACGAAAAACTCTTTCATCATCAGGGAAAGAAGGCTCTGCAGAAAATAACGATGAGTTGAAGAAAATGAATGCAGTACCTAGTCGTGTAAGTTCATGTGACAATGAGCTTTCAGGTGAAGTGCGGGTGGGTTGTAAGAAACATGTTGATAAAAGCGTATTTAAACAGTGTGCTGAGGTTTTTAGTACAAACAGTTCTTCTCAAAGTGATGTAACTGTATGTTTCGCAATGGATGGTACTGACAATAAGACCTATGACGATGAGGAAGCGGCAGATGAACGAAAAGAAGAAATCTCGGGAGTTGTTCCAAAGAAAGTTGATTCCGAAACCGAATCAAAAGCTATTAGTAATAACGTGCATAAAGGTGATAAATCAACAGCTAGTGACAATTATCTAAAAGATGATAACGTCACTTTTGCTGATAAATCTAACAACAGTATAATACGCGAGACAAATGACAGTGGTGTAAGTAAGAACGAAAGTGAATCAACTTGTAATACAGAAGTAGCAGGTAACTTAAATGGTAGAATGGAAACAGATGAGAGTGGGAGCGAAAAGGAAAATTGTGACAGTGGAAGTTCAAGTATTGAGCTATTTTGCAGCTTGCACAATTCACAGGTAAATGAAGATAGTACACTAAAGGAAACAGATCGTGCTATCAATGAAGAGACTGTGGGTGAGACTAAATCACCTAATACCAAAGAATCCAAGAAAGTTGATATGATGGATCATAACTATTCAGAAGGAAAACTTGCCTCAAAAGCAAAAGCGAAAAAAAGAAAATCGGACACCGAAGAAAAGTCTCCCCAAGTACCACCAAGAAGAAGTGAAAGAAATGTTAATAAGAAAAAGTGTTATACAGAAGCTGATCAGGATTCTTCTAGCAACGAAGACTCTTTTATTAACAGTAGTGGTAAAAATATCACTGCTTTTAACGAAGATTCAGATATTGAAGAAGTGGTGCCTGCTGATCCACTCGGTGGCGTAGACCCCTTTTCAAATATGCCATCAAATCCATTAGAAGATAAAACCAAAGTACTACTGGGAAAAAAACCTCTGGCAATGAGATCGTATGTAGATATGGCACCTAGTAAAAAAAATAAGAAGAAAGAACCAACATTAGTAATTATTGACACGAATTCTATTCTATCAGGAAAAGGACCAATACCACTATCGGAATCCACTTCTCTGAAACCTACTAGTACGTCTGCACAAACACCTGCAGTGTCTAAATCTGCTTCTATCCCTATTCCATCCTCCTCCTCTTCACCAGTTTCAGTTCCATCTCGTGTGCCGCCCCCTCTTGTGACATCAAATCCATCGTATTCTTCACTTCTTGCAGCAGTTCCAATGCAACGCACATTCCTGTCGCTTCCCTCAAGCACGCATGGTATCTCCGAAGCAAGAAAACAGGTTCAATCAATCCCATCTCATCCTCAACCAGTAACAAAAACAGTACCATCTGCTTATGGTAGTACATACAAAACAGTGCTAACCGATGATATGTTTGTTGTGGAAGCACCATCATTTGTAGTCCCCTATGTATATGAGAAACCTGCCAAGAACTCTCTAAAATTATGCATCGAGAACTTAGAGAAGCAAATGAAAGAGGAGGAAGAGAAAAGATTAAACGAGAAAGAAAACATAATGAAAGATGGAGAAGAGAAGGTGAAAGAGCAAGAAGAAAGATTGAAAGAGGAGGATAAAAAGAAACAAGTGGAAGAAAGGAAGGACGACGAAAGAGAAAAACAGACGGACGAGATGACTGACGGAAATACAGGAAACGATGAACAAGGAAAAAACGCGGCAAATGGAAAGGAAAATGGAAACCAGTCCATTGAAAATAGCAAAGAAGTGATTCAGGAAACACCCATCAAGGTCACGAAAGAATCAAATGAAGACAAACCGGAAGAAGAAATGGAAGATAATAATATTGGCTCGAAATCTGTGTCCAGAGTTAGGTTACAAGATGCTGATAGATGTATTGATCAGTTAGGCCCAAATAAATCAGACAGAGTCCCTACTTCAAAGAAGCATGCATATTTTGACAGTCCCTTGGGAATTTTCTTTATTGACATCGGATTCAGTCTTGTACAGGAGTACGTGCAAACTGACTTACTTCAATCTACGAAGCGAAGGCTCAATAATGGGAATGCAAAAAGGTCCTCAGATTCACAAGTTGCAATTAATTCCTTGTTGAAAAGTCTGAAAAAGAGGAGGGAAAATAACAAACCTTTTCATTTCAAAGTAAAAAAGTGTAAATATTGTAATTTTGAAAGCGAATCATCTCTGGTCATGTCTCGTCATCTAGAAAATCCACATATGAGAAATTACATTTATAAATGTAACTTCTGCGCGTTGGAAGTTAGAAATGCTCATATCATTTTGTCTCATATGAAGTCAGAGCATAACATTAAAGGTAGATTAGAGATGCCTCCAGCTTATCACCAATGCCCTTATTGTCCATATGAAGAAAACAATAGACAAAAGTGGAGTCGCCATATAATAACATGTTTTAAGAAATTTAAACCGGAGAGGAATCAGGAGCTACCACCAGACACCGAATATCCAGCGAAGGTTCCAAAATCAAACAAAGGACGTTATCCTACTGCTATTAATATTTCTCAGTTCACGCGGCCGATAAGACCAAGTGGTCCTCATCAACTGTTACCGAAATTAGTACCTGGATCATCCATTGCTTCGCAGGTACCTTCTACATCCGTAACCATTTTTGGAGCAAGAGGAGGTCGTGTAGGACAATATCGACCGGAAACGAAACCAATTCCACGGCTAATTACTCCAACACAGATGCAACAAGGTTAGTCACTAATTTTTTACTTTCGAAATTAATATTGATTCTGATGGTAAATCTGTTTGTGTTCTGAAAATCTTCGTCACCGGGACTTTTAAGTTCATTTCCAAAATTTGGTACTAAATCGTAGAACATTTTCATTGCACGTTTTAATTAAATTTTACTTATTGTTAAATATTTATAAAGAAGGTTTAAATCTTTCATGTAATTGTATGTCATTGTTAACCATATTAG
Organism: Lepisma saccharinum; assembly: GCA_022664845.1. Classification (NCBI taxonomy): domain Eukaryota; kingdom Metazoa; phylum Arthropoda; class Insecta; order Zygentoma; family Lepismatidae; genus Lepisma; species Lepisma saccharinum. The sequence continues at coordinate 93,586 of JAGDQP010002068.1, read as the reverse complement.
TAAGAAGATTAGCTGTTGTAAATGTTAGAATAGTTGTTCTAAGTTACTTAATGTCTTACGTCCCGGTTGACCCCTCTGGATCCGGGAATCGGTGATACCGATCGATAGCCCTTAGGGTATAAGAACCTGGACAGGTATCATTGGCTCCCCATTTATACAGGGTGCTCAGAAAGTGTAGGTACATAAATCAAGAAAGATGCTCCATAAGTGTAATAATAGTCATAAAAAACAAAAATGAATTAGAAAATAGCGATCTAATATCCCGACACCTATTAGTGCATATCACAATCGTGGCGGCCACCTGGAAAGCCTCCATATTGGATTTAGGTTGAGAATTTTAAGTGGGAGGAAGTCGTGTGACATATTAAGCTGGTTGAGCATTTCTGCAGAAAGACAATTGAGTGGATAAAATTTATTCTATATTTACTTATTCTGATCATTTTATTATTTCATCTGATCGGTAGAAAAAGTGGATTTTATTGTATTCTTTTTTGTGCCATGGTCATTTAAATAAGTAGATGGGCGTTATAGTAAGTTTATATATTGTCATCATGGAATTGGCAAACTATGTAGAAATGTGAAAAACACAGCGTATCCCTGCATCAACTACACTTTAGTACCGGAGTTCCATTATATTAGCTACAGGCTGTCCCAAGAGATGTAAAACACACGTGCTTAACACAATGGAAGACGACGTGTTCACCTTGTAAAAGTGCCTTCTGAAAAGCTTATTTCTTCATATCATCCAACAGATGAGATCCAAACTGATTAAATACAAGGTGATGAAGCTTCAATATACCTGCTTCAGTATGTCTGTAGCACCACGTTCACCCCTATGTAATTTTCAATGGTCACAAATGTGTTTAAACAAGGCTTTGTAGTCATAAAACGAACGTAGTACGTCCAATGGTTGTTGATACGTTGTTTTTCCTGGGGGAATAATCATGATATCTATGTCACTCCCAAAACCTTGCTTCGCTCTGTTAATATCAGTTTGACCTCCCCATGAATCAAAAATCATTACAAGTGTATTCTTGCAATTCGTCATAATAAACATCCACGAGTTGTTTTGTGCACTTTCCATTCTCTGAACATGTGATAAGATTGGAGTAGAACAGTTCTAGCTCAGCCATGACACCTGGCAGAAATCTTCCTGCAGGTTCGTGCGTAACAACGGTAGAGGCCCAACAAGCTTCTCTACCTCATTAATAGTCATCTGTATGGTGTAGGAATGTATAGTCCTGACCTTATGATCTACAACAAAATGTAGTATTTTTTCGTTTAGTTGCGAGTCGACACACACAAAACCACTTTGATCAGTGTTATAGATGGCAGGTGCTTACGTGGTACTAGTGATTTCACATCATCTCGAAATGCTTCCGCTAGAGGCTCTAGTGAAAGGTCGGGATGAATATTAGCAATTGCCACCTGTATTATTTGCTCACTTGAATTCGCGGATGAACTTCTGGCTGGCTTTGAAGTCCATAACATGCAGGTCAGGTGCATTGTCTAATGCCCACAGTCGAAATTCATGATCATGAAATGCCAAGTTGTTAGTGTTGACAACCCATCACTGATGCACTCGCTCACAAAAAAAAAAAAAAAAAAAAAAAAAAAAAAAAAAAAAATTATCCTTCACGATTCCACTAGCTGTTAAGTTTCTAAAATTCAAACATCCATGCCCCAACCAAGACCCGACCAACAGTTTTCACTGTTGCCAAACTTCAATATTTCAAGTTACTTCCATATCGTTGAACATATCCACACCAAACGTAGCATTTATGTACTGGGGCAGGTCATACAGTTACTATGTGCGTTGCAGATGTCAGTATTGTTAACAAATTTAAAAAATTGAATGCAATAGATCTCAGGAATCCGAACTTATTGGAACTGGGTCCTGCTCGAAGTCCGTAAAATTATGATTATCCTAAAAAACGTTTAAAATACGCAGTAAATTTACCAGATCATCCATTAGCACATTGCAAAGAATTGACGGCGCCTCAGCAACTACTGTATGGCAGGGGTGAGACAGAAACGCGAGGTTAGTAGTAATCTTGAGTATGAGTAAAGTTGAGGATATGGGCTAAAAATAACCGATTAGGTGAACGAAAAGATCAAAATCCTTGATCAAAAAACATAATTTCACGAAAAATTCCCGTTCAGAGGTGTTCGAACTATCTGAAATTTCGGGGTTCGGATTCCCGGGAATTATACTGTATTTCAAATAGTTCCCAAACTATTGGGCGTATTCACACCAGCTTGGCAGTTAGTTACTGCGACAGGTCACACATTTAATTCTTACATCGCAGTTATCATTGTTACTGATTTTTTAAAACGGTTCAGTTGGTAGTGATGTCAACATATTTTATTCACCCCGCACCAACAAGCGGCTGTATAAGCTGGTGTAGTATAAAATTAACCAAATAATTGTTTTTCAGGAGATATGCTCAATCATATTAGTATGTCACATGACTCCATTCCCATCCAAAATTCTCAACCTAGATCCTCTCTCCTATATCATGTGTTGGAACAAACGTTGCTTAAAGGTTGATAAAACCGTTTAATGTTCGCCTTTTCAGCGGTTATATACAACCAAAAAAGTTCATTTTACGTTGTTTCAGCGTTTTTTGGTTGTATACAACCGTTGAAAAACCGGACATTAAACGGTTTTATCAACGTTTGATCAAAGTGTGTGCTACATGGGCTATTACTACGCTTATGGAGCACCTTTCTTGATTGATGTATCTACGATTTCTGACTACCGTGTGTAAATGAGGAGCCTGCAGAGTTTCTTCTGACGCTAAAGGCTATCGATGGGCATCTCCAATTCTAGAACCTAGAGGGATCACCAATGACTGCCACATTGAGAATATACAGTAGGTTACGAAATCCCTAATATCAGGGTGTCCATCTTCTAAACAAATAAGCGTATGTAAAAAATGACTTCTCATTTGAACTTTACGGAACGAAATAACCTAAATTGATATATTAATGGCTCTCCCTTTCTATTTAAAATTCTCAACCTTAATTCAAGATGACTTCTATGATTGTGATATGCACTAATAGATTACCCCTGTCTCCTATATCATGTGTTGGATGAACCGTTATTTTTTAATTCGTTTTTGTTTTATATAGCTATTACTACACTAATGGAACATCTTTCTTAATTTTTGTACCTACACTTTCTGAGCACCCTGTATAAATGGGGAGCAATGATACCTGCCCAGGTTCTTCTGACCTTAAGGAGCTCTGGTACTCTAAACTCCCTCGAACGTTAGCCTACCAGGTGCGTAAATATGAAACCAGAATTTATCTACAGAAAAGACACAGTGATTGGATGGCAATGCTAAGAACTATTTTATTCGAAGTATTGGCCATCGCTAGCGATACATTTCTGCCATCGTTCCGGCAATGTGTGGATGCCAGACCAAAAAAACTGTGTCTCTTGTGCTGCAAACCAGTCATCAAGCCATTTTCATAAGATGTGAAGCGCTGGTCAGCAAGTGCGTGTCCCATGGATGCAAATAAGTGAAAATCGGAAGGCGCATGCGGAAGGATTTCCCAGCCAAACGTCGCAATCGCTTCCTTGACCGGTTTTGCTGTGTGGGAGGGTGCATTATCGTGAAGCACAATCACTTTATGTTGTCTTTGGTCATATTCTGGTCGTTTTTCACACAAAACTTGATGCAAATCGATCATTTGTTGTCGGTAACGTTGGGTATTAACGTTTTCGCCAGGTTTCAGGAGTTCATAATAGATCACCACTCCCTTCTGATCCCATCAAACACAAAGCATTGTCTTCCGTCTATAGCGATTTGGTCTTGCAGTCGATGTCGCCGGTTCTCCTAGACTTACCCATGATCTTTTACGCTTAGGATTCTTGAAATAGATCCACTTTTCGTCACCAGTCACAATTCGATGGAGAAATGATTTCCTTTTGTACCTGGCGAGCTGAATTTCGCAAGTGGTTTTTCGGTTCTCCTGCTGTCGTTCAGTCAGTGCATGTGGAACCCATTTTTCCACCTTCTGAATCTTGCCCATGGCTTTTAAACGTATGGAAACTGCTTCTCGTGTCATATTTAATTAATCCGCGAGTTGTTGTTGCGTTTGAACGTCATCCTGATCCAACAAAGCTTGCAATTCGCTGTCTGCAAATTTTTTCGGTCTTCCACGTTCTTCGTTTCTCACGTCAAAATCGCCACTTTTAAATTTTGTAAACCACTCATAGCACTGTGACTTACCAAGAGCATGATCACCGTAAGCTTCGACAAGCAGCGATTCTGCAGCAGTTTTCTTCAAATGGTAACAAAAAATCAATGCTGTCCGCACATCGTAGTCTGTAGGTACAAATTGCGCCATGTTCAACGCTATTAAACACTACACTATGACATGAAACTTGTCTGGTTGTGAGTTGCAAATCGTTATCAGCAGTCAAAACAAGCAAGTGGCGCCAAGGACGCATTTTTACGGTAACCACAGTGACAGGTAACGCCGTCTATGCACAAATTCCGGTTTCATATTTACACACCTGGTATTTAAAAAGCATTGCAATGTTTTTAACAATTTTCTCCCTTATTTTCAATTTTACAAATTTCAAATTTTATCCACCTCTAGAGGAGATACATATCTATGAATGGTATGTCACAATTTCAACATAGTTAACAAATTATTGTCGGTTTTTTACTGTGAGAAAGCGGCAACGTTGCATTGCGACCATTTCATCTGTATACCTGCTGTTGAAATGTTGACAATGGTGGGCGACTCATGAATGTTCTTCCTTGCTTACTTCTAGCGATCGGGCGGTGAGCGATACGGTCACTCGACACTCCCTCTCTTTAGTTGCTTCGTTTTACTTACATGAATAGTAGCAAAAATATTTTGAATGGAACAAGTAAACAAAAAGCTCGCTATTCTTGCCGACAGAGGAAGAAGATTCGTAAGGGATTTTGGCTTTCTATACGATATCAGTAGAAAAGATATAGTTTCGCTACTTTTCAAGATGTAAAGGTGCTTCTAGGATATACTTATAATATATCTGAGGACGAGATTGTCACGATGTTTTTGATACTATACGAGGAAATGATGAATATCAATAAGTATCATGTTTTTTCTTCAAAAAAGTTGATAAAATGTTCGATATCTTTTTGATTACTAACTGGAAAAGAACAACAATTCCTCCCGCGAACAAGCGCGGAAGATCTATGTTCATACGCTCCTGGCTCATAAAATCAAGTAAAAACGAAATTAGTATATTTCATGAAGACATTATAATAATTTCTAATTTTGACAAAACGGTAGTAAAATTGATATTCACCATATTCAATAAGTATATTTATGACAACCAGTACTTGGTCAATGGTCAGTCTAAAAATTTTGGTGATTACACTGTTCTTTGCCTATTACTTTTAAGACCTCACCGCACTCACTTTGGCCGAAAATAAGAAACGACATACTTCTCGTTTTCTATGCTAACGATTGCATAGACTTACAAATCTGCGATAATTCAAATAAATCAGTCTGATTTTTTTTTCTCTTTCGGCAGCACCCAGCTCCAAAGTAGGCAATGATCAAGATACGTTTACAGAAAATTCTTTCGATCTTCGGCGTGAAGAATTACCGCTAAAATGTTCTGTTTATTATTTTCTCAAAATATTGTGTACGTCGAATTCACACGATGTCACATTTTGAAACATGATAAAGAAACAAGTATTTGAATACTGGGTCCAATTGATTCAGACTACGAAATGTCCCTCCGGCTGCTTCAGGCCTTTCATTTATTCTTTACTACCCCGGGGGGGGGGGGGGGCTCGGTGGTAGAGTGCTCACCTCCGGTACTAAGTCCCTTTTCACACGAAGCTACCATGGCCGCGCCACCAGAAATTTTGGTGGCGCTTCTCGTTTTATGTCCCTTTTCACACGAAGCCACCATAATCGCGCTACCAACCGTGCCACCAGTTCGAAAATGGAGCTGGAAGAAGCAGCTACTGTTGTTTTTCTGTTCTCACATTTACGTAAATGCCGAAAGTGAAGAACAAGTAAATTTTGGGTGCATCCATGATTACAAGATTGATCAACGAAAGGAATATTCTACACACTGTACAACTATCTGCGACAGAATTCGAAAAATATTTTTAATTTCACGCGGAGGAGCATTGCAACTTTTGATGAGTTGCCACACTATTTAAGAGACTAACTGACTGGTTTGGATATGAACACGAGAGTCGGCATACTCGATATAAAATTAGTAAGGGGACAGACTATCAGACAAACAAACCCACAGTCATATAGAGACAGAAAACTAATCTAACGTTTTCATGTTTTCAAAATGAATAAATTAAGTTAGAAATTCGTACAACCACTGTTAACCAGCTATAACTGGTCACCGAGAAAAAGACGTTCTTTTCGACTGAAAGTGAATGGGCTAACTTGTAGTAGGCTGAAACTACGTACTCAAAGTGCCATATTACTGGAAGCTGAACCAAACATCGGAGGAAAGAATAGGGACTGTTCCGCCATTGTGCAGATCTGTCCCCATACTCCCGGGGGCTGCGCCCCCATAGGGTAAGTTTGCCCCATTTATTGTAACACTCGTGATGGTACACCTACATACCAATTTCGTTTTTTTAGCTTCAGTGGTTTGAACAGTTGCTTTTGAGGCGGCCATGTTGGGTTAAAGATGGCGACTTTTTTTAACATTTTTTTTATTGTCGTGGTCTACTCGTAATACTACACCTTCACACCAAATTTCATTTCTGCAGCTCGAACGGTGTGGAAAATAGTTTTTGAGCAGTCATTTTGAAACCAAGGTGGTGACTTTTTCAAACTGTTGTAATATTTTCCTAAACTACTCTCGATAACACACCTTTCTGTCAAATTTCCTATCTCTAGCTCAAACGGTGTTGGAAACGAATTTTTGAGGTTCACCATTTTGGATCCAAGATGGCGTCTTTGGAGACATTTTGTAATATTTGCGTAACCTACTAGTGATGATGTACAGTAACACCAAATTTCGTTTTTCTAGCTCCAGCCGTTTAGGCTGTGTATTCTATGAAAAATTCATGTTGGCGACCATTTTGGATCCAAGATGGCGACTTTTTGAAAATGCCCTACCTTATCCGAGCCTGAGATGTCAAAAGGCCATAAATAAATTATATCAATTTAATGTTTATTATATACAAATGTAAAACTTACCAAATTCATTTTTCTCTGCAGTCGAGGCATCTTTTTTTATTTATAAAAATGTTTACAAGCTCCTCCCAGCATCTCAGCTTCAATTCTCTGTTTGAATATTCTTCAGCAGTAATTTCACATACTGTAGTCCTTGACTGAACTTCGGTTATGAAGTTTTCTGTGTCCAAACGTGCGTTTTCTACTTCGATATTCATGTTTAAAATGCAAAATTGTCAAATAAATGTTCATCTGGTGGCTCCGAAAATCGCTCTCATGTGAAAGCCTTCATTTGAGACAATGGAACGACGTGGTGGCGCTGCCAACTTGGTGGCTTGAAAAGTCGCGGGATCCTGCCACCAGAATTCTTGCCGCGCCACCAAAAGTGCGACTGCCACCAAGTGTGAAAAGCTTTATTTGAAACTATGAGACGACGTGGTGGCTTCCTGTGAAAAGGGTGTAAATGTCCTTTGCTCGCCCCTGGGTCGATCCAGCCATGTAAGCTTATGGTGTACAACATCGTGCTCCTGGGTTTTCTCGGGGTTCTCCTGCTTCCTCTCAATTTGTCATTTCACCAGTTTTTTCATCGTTCTCATTTGTCTCCTTTCACCCCAAGGAGACACACCCGTGGGACTCTAAACTAGAGATTCATTCATTCCTATCTGTACACAGAAGGGAAAAATAGATTTGTTTTTGATACTTTTATCACTCAGTTTGTATTGAAATTCGCCCTGGATAAATGTTTCGAAATCATCACTGGACATTGGCTAAAGTTTATTATCTAATGATGTTCAAAATCAACTTAGTAATTGCTTCAATCATCGCACTTTCCTGTCATATTTCAAGCCAGTTCGCCACCCGAGTTGTCTAACTTTTTTATCATTGCATCATTCTGCAGTTGAAAGAAAAAAAAGCCTTGTTTTAAGGTCCGACTTATCAGTCATCTGATCTATACAACTTGAACGAGGGAGGGAGGAAAAACAGAATACTGTCGCTCCAAGAGGCGGACCGTGGAAGGGACATGCCAGCCTAAGTTGTGAAAATCTAACTGTTGCCGCTTTTTTAAAGTCGAAAACCTAAACTGAGTTATTAGATATACTGAAAATGTGAGATATACTATTCATAGATATGTATCTCTTCTAGATGTGGGTAAAATTTGAAGTTCGTAACATTAAGATTAAGGGAGGGGGGGGGGGGGAATGCAATGCTTTTTAAATGGGATAACGTTCGAGGGAGTTTAGAGTACCAGAGCACCTTAAGGGTTATCGATGGGTATCACCAATTCACGAATCCAGAGGGATCAGCCGGGACGGTTACCTTGTTAGTGAACATTATCGTTGTATATCTTGAACTAAGAACTGTAACATACATATAAGAGTATTCACTTTTGGACTAGTTCAGTTTTACAGCCTCTCTCTCATTCTTTTTAAACATACAGTACTAATGTCTGGGAAGGCGTTTTGAATTTGAAAAATAAAATATATCGAATTCATTAAAATTATGTTTTTGTTTGTCACTGTGTTCAGTTGCATAGACTAAAGCGAAGATAATCAGGAATAGATTAACGAATCAGGAAAAGTTGAAGTGTAAGTCTACAGTATATCCCAGACAATGTATTAATTAATATTTATAGAAGTGATGTAGTAGTTTATTTATTTATTACACATATGAACGTATATCTTCAACCGTGCGTTCTTGGTGGAGCTCATCATATCATAATTTTCGTAATATCAGTGCAGCTAGTTCACGTCTAGAGAACTTGAACATGTCTTCTTCGATCTTTTTCTTGTGTATTCACTTTCTGGAATTTTCTTACTGAAGAGCAGCAATATTCTGCCAGCATACCACAACCACAGTTCCACCTTCCCACAAGCCGTTTCTCCATAGCGGAATTGTCCCGGTGAAAAGTTCATCATGTTCGTTACTCTCCTAGATTTGAGAAGAAAAGTCTGCAGTCAAGGAAGTGTAATTTTAGTAACTTGCTGCACTCCATTCTATGGAAGGACCAAAGAATGCGTAGAAATACGTAGAAGTGTCCACCTCTTGGTCCAGAGTTTTTATCTTTCATCAAGCCGAGTTTGGTGGTTAAGGGAGGAGGATAAACACCCTAAAAATATTTACCAATTCCTAAATATTATATTATGGACTTGATGATTGACTTCAAGAGGTAATATAATATTTCCCATAATATCTAACTTAGTGCTACCAAATTGGATTCTTGGAAGCCTGTTGTACCTGCATAGTTTGATTTATTTTCCGTGTTACGTTGTCACTAATATTAAATGATGCTCCACAATCTGTCTCTGAAAATTTTGTAGTTTACTGTTAATGTGTGGAACTTAAATGCATGATTAAATATGATTGTGAGTGTTTGCAATGACAACTAATGTATTGTTTGAGTAAAGTATCTATACAGGGTGTCCCCGAAATAATAGTGCAGACTTCGGGAAGTGATTATTTACACCAAAAGAGAGTTCATTTAAAAAAAAAAAATCAAAATTATGCGTAATTTCGGAGCTACTACAGCCGCTCAAAGCTACGTCGGTTCAGTTTTTTATTATTATTATTATTATTTTTTTAAGTTCAAGGATGTGATCATCCCATTTTAACTTTTCGTTTTTAGAAGTGTATTCCGAATTTAAAGAATTTACTATTATGATGAGAAACGTAAGCAGTCGGTGAGAAAGATGAAAATGTAGGAATTTTGATTTATTTACATTTATGTTCAGACTGTTTATTGAAGTCCAATCTATTGAACTCGCAATCATTGATTTTGAGTTACTTTCTGCTTCCTGATGAGTGTTCCAGTTACTAAAACATTTACATCATCAGCGTACAAAGCACTTTCCGAATCTATGAACTGAAACAAATCATTCATATACAAAAGAAATAATATACGGGAGGTCCAAAAATAGAGCCCTGAGGAACACCCTTGTTAATTTCAGCCACTGAGGAATGGAATGCAATGCTTCTTTCATTAACAGTCCTAGATATATGTACTACCTACTTTCTATTACTCAAGTACGATAAAAACAATCATACGGTACACCTCTGATAACATGCTTATATAGTTTTGCTATTAAAATTAAGTGATGCACGCTGTCAAATGCCGTAGAAAAATCTATAAATACACCTATGACATGTTAGCTCTTATTTAACGTACCTGAAACTTGTCAGACAGTGCAGTATCGATAGATTTTTTCTTCTGAAAACTATGTTAAGAAAGGGATATCAATTTGGGTATAGGAAGAAAGTTATTTAAAAGTGCCAACATCGCGTATTTAAATATTTTTTGAAAATATTGATAATATGCGACTATAATTTTGTATGTCCGTAATATTTCGTTTCTTGTTTAACGAAATAACCTTATCAATTTTTAAACTACTTTGAAAAATACCTGGTTTAAAAGAGCTATTTATATATCTTAGCAAAGTTGGTCTCCAATTGTGTACATTTTTTAATAACAATAGACGAAATATCCAGACCTGTGGAATTAGTATTGGATAGTTTCTAAATATTAGTGTATAAATCTTCGATTGTAAACGTACTTTGCTCCAATGAGGTTTGCTTATTAAGATACCTGATTTCACGTTGTGCGGACACGGTGTTCGAAGATGTGTCCGCATAACTAAACGTTAGCACAAATACGTCATATCTCGACACATAAGGATGTAAGTGGTGTCGGTTTAGCAAATTACACTCGGAAGTAGTACCCTATACATCTATTTAAGCAATGTTTATGATTGAGGGAGGAGAACCGCATGGACAGGTTTCGCAACATAAGAATTTTATTGTCAAAGAATACAATGGTTTAATACGGCAAGTATAGAAATCCCCTATAAGCTGCATTCGCCAATCATAAACATAACTTAAATAGATGTACTTGTCGAGATGTTACGTGTGTCTATGCCGCCGTAACTTTGAGCCCCTGTAGCTCTGAAACTAAGCAGATTTCAGAATTTCTTCAATGGAACTTTTTCTTCGTTTGATGTGAATAATCACTTCGCGAAGTTTGTCCCATTATTTTAGGGACACTGTATATAAAGATTTTTGCACTGACCAATTTATCCTAATTTGATAAAGAAAAAGTTAATCAGAAATGAACAGATTATATTGCAATAATACTGAATTTGAAAAGCGAAGACAAATCTTTACTTCGTTATGTTAAGCTCAGATAAGTATACACGGATTTGATCTACTTTCAGTCGAATATTTGTGTGGGAAGAACTAAAGGAAATAATGTAGAAATATGTTTGCCATGTTTACTGATATCTAAAGAAGCATTCTTTTATTACATATTGGTTTTAGTTAATATATAAAGATAAGTGCGAGATATAACAGCTAACCCAAAAAGCGTGAAACAAATGCACATCGTAAAATGAGATTTCTCTCTCTTTTCTCTACTGTAGATGTACTTTCGCTAAGATATGACAGTCAGTTGTTGTTACTCTATTGAACACATATATGTACTTTTCGTACTACCCCAGATTAAAGCGTTATGTTTACATAAACGAGGCCACTTGTCAATAAACACAATCTATATTGAGTAATGATATATTTGGCGAGATTACCAACTCGAAATCTCAAATATTTACGAAATCAAAGCAGATTCGAATGATAATAAAAATGGTATTACTAATGAAGTTGATGTGTACAAGATGCGGGAGGCAGTTCGTGTTACACTGAAGAGAGCAGTGAAAAAACGTGTATATTAAAAGGAATGGCAGAAAGAAAAACTTGATTTGATGATAAGCTTCAGGAAAAACTGAAACAAGCAAGGCGGTGGTGATGACTAAGCAGTAAAACAGAAGCAAATGCAAAGCACAACAGTTACGCGAAGCGTAATTCAACATGTGGGTTTAGAAACAGAAAGCGAAGGTATATTACGCAAAAAAAGTCTGGAGATGAAAACTGTAAGGCAAATAACGTAAGAGATTTAAACTGTTTATTCTGTATAACCGTATTTGTAACAGTATAACCGTAACATTAGAACAGTATAACCGGTACTTCTGCCGTATGGTTACCAGTTGCTTAATGTGTAGTTCATTGGTTGTTGTGTAGCAATTCTTAAGGTTCATTTCAATATGTGTTCCTAAAAATGGATATTTTGTTCTATATTGCTGCTTGTAACATTCTTTAGTGTCAGTATTGGAGACATCTCCTTCAGGTTTCTAAGTGTTTACCGGGAAGCAAATCGTTGCAAATGGTAGTATGTTACCGTATTTATAGAGAAAGTAAAAAGGATATATAAAACACTTGTACATGTAACTAACAACTTATATTTACATGCAGCGGGGATTTTTCTTTTCTTTAGGGCCAATTATAAAGTGGCTCAGCATTAGTTACTTGACTACTTAATATTTAATTTTCTTTCTGTTCTAACTCTTATGAGTGGGAGTCCAAAAGCCGCTGCTTTTTCTTTTTTTTTTTAAAGTTTTTTTTTCGTGGTGGCTGTTTCTGTTACGATCGTGGATTTTTTTAACCAACGGAGCTCTGGGCTGGGATAGAGGGCTGGAACAAATGAGCCATTCAGTTACCTATCGGGACATGTCCATTCTTGTTGGAGAGTGGGTTTATCGATTTAAATGGATTTGAAAGTGATCATCTATTAGTTCACAAAGCAGTTTAGACCTCGTTCCATCTATTGAAGGTTCAACCTCACCATCTGTCTTCGCAACTCATGAATGTGATGGATTAAACCACAGATACGGGCTCAAAAAGTTCGTTCCTGTGAAGTTTGTTGAAATGGACTAGGCCCGATAGGCAACTGAGTGGCTCAAATATCATTCAAAACACCGCATCTTGATCCAGAATAAAAAAAAAACGGATAAATCCTGAACTCGCGCTTTGGCCTTCAGACTCACTCAAGTAAGATTAGCAATTTAATGGATAAAACTATATTTTGACCGAAAATCTTCTCAGGTTATAGTTTTCTAGACAAAAGTGTATTCTGTTATAAAAAAAAACCTCAATATTGTCTACGTGTATATATATATATATATATATATATATATATATATATAACTAGTACAAAGGAAAGCCGGGAAGAGAATTTAAGGTAAATTTTAGACAAATGAAGGAGAAAAAAGGATTACTTACAGCTTACTAACGCACTAGATCACACATATTCACATGTACACACAAGAAAGTCACTATATTTCGTGTGTTCACACTTTTTCAAGTAGAGAGGAAGACAGCGAAGTTCACGTATTCACAAAGTAGAAGTTTGAAGAGACAGTGGCGACACGTAGCGGACAAAACATCAAAACTGGAGAACAACTGACTGCTGTAGCGCGTAGTTATCCGGAACTTGAAATAATAATAACTGTATAGCGTGTAATTACAAGGTGGGATCGTGGGTCGACATGTGTTGAAATTGCAGAGGAAAAGGGGAGGTTACAGCTATTGAAGGTTAAGGCCAGGTTTTATTTTCGCGCTCAAACCGTGAGTAAAGGCATTCTCCCACAGACGGCGTGTTGAGGTGCTGGTCGTAGGGGGTAAAATGTGGATTATGGCAACCAAGAAAGATAGATCAACATTGGTATTGTGGGACTCGTTGTGCAAGGAAACTGGGGCATCCGGTTTGTTGATAGTACAGAAGTGACGATGGTTATTAATTCGAATGTTAAGAGCACAACTAGTTTCCCCCACATAAAAGGCATCACAGAACTTGCAGGTTAGGATGTATATAACATTAGGTTTGTGGCATGTACCCTTGGGATTGAGGGTGTACCGACAGTATTGATAGTGATTGTGGGAGAAGTGATGAAAATGGAGCAGACCTTACATCTGGGTCTATAGCATGTCTGTGCGTCGGTTTGATGTGGTGGTAAGGAGGGATTCGTACGGACCAAGATGTTTCTAAGATTAGGTGGATGTTGAAAAACTAATCTAGGTTTGGTGGGGAATATTGATCTTGTGTCTGGGTGAGATTGGAGAATGTGGAAATTAGAGTGTAGGATTTGTTTGATCTTGGTTAGTTTAGGATGGAACTGGGTGATTAGAGCCGGTGGGTTGGATTTTTGAGTGGGTTGAGTGTGTGAGGATGCACGGCGGATCTGTTTGGTTACAAGGTTAGAAGGGTAGCCTCGGTTGACTAGAGCCTCCTGGAGGCGTTGGTTGTAAGTTCCAGCAGCAGAGGTGGTGGAATTCAGGTGTTGTCATCTGAGGGCAAGGGAGAAAGGAATCGCTTTCTTGGTGTGGTAAGGATGGGAACTTGAGTAAGTAATCCTTTTTTCTCCTTCATTTGTCTAAAATTTACCTTATATATATATATATATATGTATATATATATATATATATGTGTGTGTGTGTGTGTGTGTGTAATGTTATGTATGTATGTATATAATGGTATGTATGTATGTATGTAATGGTGTGTATGTATTCTGCTTCTGCAGTTGTTGGACCAGATAACTAAACGTTGGAATCTAATTCCTAGTGACGGGGAGAGGTGTACGAGCTCGTTTCATGTTCGAGCAGGGCCCCGTTGAACCTGTAGGGCCCATTATTTTGACGTAGAGTCGAATGTAAACATTGAAATATTTTAATCGTTGTTCTTTGAAATGTGTTGTATACCTTGAGGCAAGAAAAAGTTTAAGGACAGATTCTCCGGAGCCACTCTTGGGTCACAGGGTTCCATTAATCTTAACAGAGTCCCAATGTAAAACTAGTGATATTTTCATCGTTCTTTTTCTAACGGTTGTCTATACTTTGAGACAAGAGATTACACATGCTGTACTACTTGCTAACACTGCATTACTGCTTTATCAACTAATAGATAAAGCTGGGAAGCTCCATCTTTCCTACCGGTCCGCAACCTGTGCTCGCGCCAGCTTCAGGGTCATGTTTTAATAACGGCACATACATTCATTAATGTGCTTCCTAAGCCTTAATCTGCTAACTTTGGTTTCAAAATTATCATGGGAAATGGTGGCAAAAGCTTTTAAAACTCAAGATAACTTTTAAATCTACACGTCTTCTATACAAGTTGTTTATCTTATTATAAAATACTTGTGTGCTGTTTTTCTTTGCATGATGGTTATGTTACCAGTCTACTTAATCAAATCATAGTGACTTGCGAAAAAGCAATTAATATATATATATATATATATATATATATATGGAATATGGAACAAGGAAATTGCATTTTTGGGACACCACACTTTGATGCACAAAAAGTAGAAGAAATTATGAATATTGGAAATAATTTCTTCCGCAGACAGATACTCCAATTGGTTGTCTGAAGTTTCACACGAATTTTCTCCTGTTTCGAAGATGACTTTTCGATTTTTTTTTATTTTTATTATTATTATTTTAAAATATATTCTGGATCACTGTGCACAGTCCAGGCTATATTTTCATCTCCCGTAACGCAGTTCTCATGACTGCGGGTTTGAGTCTGGAATTGACCAATTATGTCAACATTGAAATTTACGGCTGGAAGCAAAACATTCAAGATCTCTCTAATAGACGCAGATTTGAAGGATTTCTGCGCAGAGATTTCCGGAGATGCCATGTGTACGGCCTGGGGCTATAGTAAGTTTCATAATTGTTAGTTGACGAAGTACATTGGATAATCTGTCTACTACTTACTTATTGAATGAACTGCGTGACTTTACTGCGATGATAGAAGTGCACATAAACATCCTTGTTTTAAAACTGATATCCATTAATTTCCTTAATGTCCATCATATATGTAAACAGTAACCTTTTTTGCTAAATGGTACAATCTAAGTAGGCATTCGAACTATTCAGATTTAAATATTAACGTCTATCTGGTGATTCTTTCTGAAAATGGTACAAGCCAAAGGTATCTTCTCAGTTCAGGAAGTAGCTGACAGCTATCAAACGGGCTACGTACCTCTTGTGCATAATGACACATATAGTCTTGTGAAATTATTTCGAATTTTATGCCTTTGAACCTCTCTGGACAGAACGAAATTGTATCTTCAGCGTGAAAGATTTAATTCCTTGATATCATTTGTAAGCTTGTCTTGACTCGTTTGGACTTGCTTCTGCTCTTCCACGCGTGTTTTTCCTTGTGCGGTTTAGAGAAAATCAGCTTGATTCTGTACAATATTCAGAGCTTTGTTTTCAAGAAGATAGGAAAATGTTTGTGTAATATGACGTGTAGGCTTTCAGAACATCTAAAACTTCGTTAATTCAGGTTGAGTCCTTTTCGTTAAAACATATAAATTTGCTTATAAAATAAATATATATATATATTTTTAATATTGAAAAAAAAAAAAAAATTGGGAAAGTTCGCATAATTAAAGCACTGACTGCCGTGGGTTCTTTATCCAATCCTTGGATATATTGAAGTGATTAACACCTACCTACAAATATTATACATCTTAAATATTCTATACGGTATCATTAAAATGTTCGCAGTTTGACTCCAGAGTAGTAAGTCATATTATTATTTTGTTGATCTTAGAAATAAAACGTTTGTTTTGTTCTCTTTCTATATGGATATCTTTTAATTGGTGTTAATATTATTTCTAATTTTGGCGTCGGTATTGTCCTTGGTAAGCCCAGCATTAGTTTTCTTATTACTTTAGGAAGAGTGGTATTTTTTTAAAGATCATGAGTAATATTTATATTATTAATTGGTGTTTATGCTGTCTGAATTATATAAGAATTTTACTCGAGCACGTGGATAAAATTAGTAGTTTAACGCTCATGTGTATTTTCTGTTCAGGTTTTGCAGCAGTATCGCGAGTGGCTTACAGACCTCCTACTAGCTTGACAAAACATCAAATGATGCTTCCAACTACGTATCAGATTGATGGCAATAAGATATATCAGGTAAAGTATGTTCGTGTATATATTACACAAGCAGGCAACATAAACAGAGTTGTTCATAGTTAACGTTTGATAAGCCTCCAGGAATCTGGAGTAAAAAAAAAAAAAAAAAAAATCATTCGAAAGACATCTTCAGGGGGAAATGAAGGAAAGAAAAAACTATTTGTAGAAGGAGCGAAGATGTGCTAGTCTTAAATAGAGCCACAACGTAAACAGCGTGGCCAGATATTGTAACAATTCAGGGTGACAGCAAAGTCTTTTCGCCTTTTAAGATATAATACCCAAATGCTGCATCTTTTAACAACTGATTATATGCGAAAATTGTAATAGTGATGTTTTACAGTATGAAAATACTTCAGCATAAACCGTACCCCGAAATCGAATCTTGAATAATTCTGCTGCAGTACTCATAGATCGATTAACACAAGGTACCGTTCCTACCATCGCAATATAATATAACGACAGCAGACTCAAGTTCATCATACCAAACCAATCTATGATCAGTGTAACTTCAGAGGATTGCGTTAGTATCTAAAAATTTGATAACTCACTTAAATACTACAAGAATCCTGGTTGGGCGAATGAATGAAAATCTAATTCCAGACACAAACTTATTACAATAACTCAAAAAACATAACTACATGCAAAAAACAGTGGCTACAAATTTAACAACATTAATAATAATTAGAAAATTCACATACTCACAGTACAACGATGTACTACGTCGTCGAATCCTCCTCGCAAGTCTCAAGTAGGATGGTATCGAGTATTCCTAATAATCAAATAATAATGAAGCTTCTAATTTCCATAAATATCAAATCCCTTCATTAGTCATATTCCAGGATATTCACGTGCTCCCTACTTACAGCGTCAAATATGGTGGCGATCAAATTCATCATATCTAAGCAAGTAATAATTCCAGTTATATAAATAGTAAGTTCCATTTACTTGATACTTACGCGAAGGCGACGTCATATTTATTAACAGAAGAATACAAGTCCAATACTAACCTGTAAAACCCACGCCCTGAAGCTTGATCAGCTCGAGACGTGGTAGCCCGTTTTTTCCCACAAGTCCATGCGAATCCATCAACCAAGAGCATGAAACAATTGAACACCTATGCACACATAAATAGCGAAAAGAAAAAAAAACTTAAAAAGAATATAGCGTATTGAAAAAACCGTTACAATATGTAAATTGAAATATCTCTTTCAATGTTGTTAAATGGAGTTCAGTGGATAGCAATTACACAGGTTCCAAAACCACTGGCAATCCTGTAGCGAAGAGACCATTGCGTGCCACATGTTCTGTTGTTTTATTTTAGAATTACACGACACTTCATTTAAACCCGTGACCAGACGATGAACATGTTGCAATTTCTTTCCTGAAAATTAAATTCATATTTATTTCCCTTTTTCCGAAACAAGAACTAGATTTCTGGCGTTACAGCGTCATACGGTTACAGGTTACTACGTCTTGACAAAACCCAATGAATTGCGACCAATAAATATTCTTCCCGCAATATCGAAAACCCTCAAAAGAATATTCTCAAACAGCTTATTACTTGTATATGGTAAATGTTGAAATTAACATAGAAAAATAGACAGTCGCCGTGACCGGAACTCGAACCCAGATCTCCCAGTTACCGGCTAGGTATGCTATCCATTATACCACCACAGCACGGTCAGTTCTCTGTGTGTATGGGATGTTCCTCTCGCCTACACTCTTCCAGTTCCTCATAACTCGTTACGAGGCCCAGGCACTCCACTACATGCGGAGATTTTTAATTGAGAAGTTTTCCTGCTATCGTGCAGTGCAAAAGAATAGATGTTACCATATACAAGGTTATTTGCGAAGAAAGGTAATAACATCTCAAATCCACTGAGAGAAACCCATCGACTTACGCATTAAGATTGACCACATTTCCTCCATTGGAATCGGGAATGAATACGGCTATAAGCATCTACAAGATTAGCATAACTCAACTTCACGAAACACATACCGTTGATAATAAAAATTCCAAATTTGTTTCCTTACCTATCTTTCCAAAAATTACACAACAGGTTAAGAAAATGTTTCAAAAATGTGAGTTGTCTCCCGCTTTGAATCCACAAAAAAAATTAGAGAAGCCTTTCACGGTTACAAAAACTACTAAACATATGGCATGCTAAATTCAGGGGTGGTTTTGATTGTAGAAAAAAATGCATAGGAATGACGCCATTTTTCCACTAGTGTAAGTGAGCACAAGAAAAACGTCCATTTTCAATTTTTTGCCTTTTTAAATACTACAAATTTGAAACATGTATGTGATATATGGCAAAATCACATCAGTCGCACAGTAAAGGAAACCTGCTATATCAGGTAAAGTAGCTAAGTACGCACAGTAAAGGAGCTAAATACAGACCGTGGCAATTTACACGAAGGTTAGTCGCCGTTCGTTGAAAGCGTGTTCAACAGATTTTAATTTCATGATTACATTTTTCTTCATTGATTACTTATAGGTCATTAAAGTTATATAGGGTTTTTCTTAGGATAAATAATGGCTAAACGATTTGTATTTGCAACTTCCTGGATATTCCATTCAGGTTCACGCTAACTAACTCTATGGCTTATGGAACTCGCAAATTCATCGCTGCAGTAACAAACGTTCGCCATTGGATTTTATCTTGGGCAACATCAAGCCAGTTTTCATCACAAACACCTACTTCTCGAAGATCCATTCTAATATTGTCCTCCCAAAGACGTCTCGGTCTTCCCAATGGTCTCCTTCCAACCAGGATAAAATATAATCTTCGTTTTTCCCCATGGCCTGCCCACCTTAGTCGTCGCGATTTCATTATTTTTACATCTGTTGAATCGCACAGTCCATGGAGTTCTTCATTATACACTCTCCTCCATTCTCCAGCCATCTCGTCACGTTTCGGCCCGTATATCTTTCTCACAACCTTATTTTCAAACACTCGGAATTCATGTTCATCTGCTAAGGTCGTACTCCAACTTTCGCAACCGTAAAGTATTACCGGCAGAATAACCGTCCTGTATATTTTCAATTTCAATTTCCTTGATATTTATCGCGATGTTAGAAGTTTTTGGACTGAATAGAAACATGCGTTGCCCGATACTAAGCGACTTTTTATTTCTTCCGTAACCTCATTTTTTCTTGTTACGTATGCTCCCAAGTATTTAAATTTGTTTACTTTCTCTATGACCTCATCCCTAATTCTTATGTTTTTATTTCCTTCATTCCCTATGTTTCGGCACGTTATCATGTATTTTGTTTTCTCTATGTTTGCCTGTAGACCTATCTCATCGCACGCTTCTACTAAGACATCCGTATAGCTTTGTAGTGCCTCTATATCGTCTCCTGTTAAATCTACATCATCCGCGTATACGAACAGTTGATTCAAACCATTCAATGAAAGTCCCTTTTTGTCCTCTTTTAATTTTTAAAATCGCATATTCTAACGCAAAGTAGTGGTGGTAAGTGGTGATAAGGCATCGCCTTGTTTCAATCTGTTGCGAATCTTGAAACTATCTGACATATCCGTACTCTGCTTAATGGTGTCGCTGAGAAACATCCTCACTAGTTGAACCAGTTTTTTCGGAATTCCAAATCGTATCAGGATATTGTATAACTTTTCCCTTTTGATAGAATCGTATGCTTTCTTCAAATCAATGAATAGCTGGTGAACCGTCCCACTGTATTCCCATTTCTTCTCCAAAATTTGTCTCAAGGAAAAAGTCTGGTCCAACGTGGATCTATTTCTTCTAAATCACATTGGTGATCTCCAATTTTTTTATCTACGTATACACTTAGGTGTGTTAACAGAATATTACTTAATACTTTGTAATAGGTTGGAAGTAACGAGATTCCGCTGTAATTATTACAGTCCGATTTATAGGTTGGAAGTAACGAGATTTCGCTGTAATTATTACAGTCCGATTTATCGCCTTTTTTGTAGATCGGAACTACTATTGAGGTTTTCCGTTCCTTTGAATTCTCCTCCTTTCTCCATACAGCACTTACCAATTTATGTAGTTCCGTGACTAGTGCCTTTCCTCCCGCTTTAATTAATTCGGCTGGAATATTGTCTATTACTGGTGATTTGAAATTGTTTAATTTCTTTTCAGATATTTCTATCTCGATCTCGTTAGGTTCGGGTATTTACGGTTTTTTATTTATTTATTTAATATAAATACATCGGATAACAACATAGTTGCATTTGATGTCATCAGTCCATATTAATTTTTTAAAATATAAACTAAGGATACAGATCGATAGCTCCATTTGATATTGGTAATTAGTGGCATCCCCAAGTAAAAATTATCTTTACATCAATAAGTCGTCAAATAATTTACTACACTCTTCACATGTATATAATATTAAACATCTTGAAGTCCAAATGATGTGTATTCCCTTAACATATGTATGGTTACGTAAATATAGGAGTTTCTAAAGTATGTATAATCAGATTTCACTCTAAATGATTCACTGTTCACATGAATATAAAAGATACTTATATAATATTCTAAAAAATTTGACTTACTCATTCTATATATATATATATATGAAATTTAAAATATAAGAATCTAAAGATGTACATCAGAAATTATATCATCAATCAATCCATCATCAAATAATTTACAACATTCTTCACATGAAAATGATCAAATACCACTGCAGTATGGATTTCAAATTCCTCTGTTTGTTCCCCGTTGTGTACATTAAGAAGTTTGTCGAAATAACTTTTCCACACACCGACAATTTTAGTCGGATCCGCCTGAAGATCTCCACGTTCATTTCTAATCATTCCTAACCTCGGCTGGTAACCTTTTCTTAACGAGTTTATCCATTTATATAGATCTTGTATGTTTTCCCGTTTTCCTCTATCTCCTGAATCTTCTGCGTCAGATATTCTCGGTTTTTGTTTTTGAACCCGCATGTAGCGTTTCGTTTCGTGTTACTGTAGTGGTTGGTATTTGCCTCGCTTTTATTATTTAGCCATCGTTGCCTTACTTGTTTTCGTTCCTCATGAAGTTTAAGGCATTCTTCATCAAACCAAGGTTTGTTTTTCTGTTGTTTCTTCTCACCTACGCGTTCCTTCGCTGCGCTCTTTAGCTGTTTCACGAATTGCCTCCCACATCTTACTTAAATCAATTTCATTATTATCCAGGTTCACGCGCAGATGGAAAATGTTAGAACATTGAAAGTGTAACGCTTGGTGTGTGCTTTTTCCATAAAGTTAAGTGTTATAGCCTCGTCAGCTGTTTCAATTAAAATATTTAGGGTTATAGATCCAATACTCTGCTGCCCAACGATTATTAATTTTCTGAACTTGCTTTTTCTTAAAATACATTCTAACATTTTCACTCTGTTAAACTTTGAAATACAATTGCTTTTACTGATTTGTGCGTATTCGGAGGACTGAAAGATTCCCGTTCGGTAAATGTAATTTGTACTTCTGTACTTTAATATTTCATAATTAATAGCACATCAACTGATGTGACCAACACAGATTATTTGAACTTGCTGTAGTTCGTTTATTATAATTTTTGATTAGTACTGTTTGCAGAAGTTACGTAATAGGGCCGTGGATGCGAACGGACTTAAGTCCTGACATAATTCTTATTCTTTAGTCCTTCTTACAGAGTGATCTATCTTTGATTGGAGTTTCTAAATCATTAGAGCACGCCACTCCTCGAGTCACCCCAAATTTGAAATTACACTTTTTTCTTGCTTGCCTGTCTTTTAGGAATTGTAATTATTCTCTAGTTTTTCTCGTGACATACGTGTAGTTTATCTTGCGTAATCGTATTTTTAAGATTCTTGTATCCTTTTTAAACACTGTGTCCCCAAATCATCACATTATTTGCAAATATTATCTTCCCAATTGCGTTTTGTAACACTAATGATTTTTTTTATATAGATTGAAAAGTGTCGGAGGCAACACATAATTTAAATTTTATCCCATACTTTCTGTTGTTTGTTTCTACATACAATTTCGTGCCGTACTGTATTTTAACTCTTTATCTGTTCGTCCTTTGTTTCCATCCTTTTGTCTCAGTAGTATTTTAACACATAATTTCTTACCAAAAATACTTTCTCTCTTTTTTTTTAATATTTTCTCCCGTAAATATCATATCAATATTTTTTCCTGGATTTTTTAATTGTTTGCTTGTCACCAGAGCAAGCTTTTCAGAAATTAATTTCTGAGTAACAGTGTAGTAAATATTTATACCCTGTGACAGTTTAGAGTCTCAAGGTATATTTTATGTTCCGGTTTTTATTATAATTCTATGAAATTTTATTTATGGGAAAGAATAGAGTAAGGTAACGAAAAATGGGTCATTGCATTGTTATTTGAACTTCTTTATGATTTTGCTGCTCTAAACTTATTATAGTATTCTGTAGATAACAACGTAGTTGGTACGGTGTCGAAAGTGAATATTAAGTCCACTTTAAAAAAGAAGAAAGAAAAATATAATAATAAAACTTTTTAAACAATTCCTGCTAAAAAGTAAAAATAACTTTGTTTATGCATGACT
>JAGDQP010002068.1:59377-70059 GCA_022664845.1 Lepisma saccharinum | reverse complement strand
AGTCATGCATAAACAAAGTTATTTTTACTTTTTAGCAGGAATTGTTTAAAAAGTTTTATTATTATATTTTTCTTTCTTCTTTTTTAAAGTGGACTTAATATTCACTTTCGACACCGTACCAACTACGTTGTTATCTACAGAATACTATAATAAGTTTAGAGCAGCAAAATCATAAAGAAGTTCAAATAACAATGCAATGACCCATTTTTCGTTACCTTACTCTATTCTTTCCCATAAATAAAATTTCATAGAATTATAATAAAAACCGGAACATAAAATATACCTTGAGACTCTAAACTGTCACAGGGTATAAATATTTACTACACTGTTACTCAGAAATTAATTTCTGAAAAGCTTGCTCTGGTGACAAGCAAACAATTAAAAAATCCAGGAAAAAATATTGATATGATATTTACGGGAGAAAATATTAAAAAAAAAGAGAGAAAGTATTTTTGGTAAGAAATTATGTGTTAAAATACTACTGAGACAAAAGGATGGAAACAAAGGATGAACAGATAAAGAGTTAAAATACAGTACGGCACGAAATTGTATGTAGAAACAAACAACAGAAAGTATGGGATGCAATTTAAATTATGTGTTGCCTCCGATACTTTTCAATCTATATAAAAAAATCATTTACGTCGCTGTTCAAAATTTCATCATTATATGACGTCGGGAAATGAGTTAAACGTTGAAAGATTTGAGGACATGACCAACCATTGAGAACTAAAGAAAAGAATGTAAAGAAGCTGAAGGTATTGTACTTGAAGTCTTTCAAAATGTGAAGTTAATCTTGAAATATCTTGCTTGATTGTAGGTCTTCGGGAATCATAAGCAGATTGTCCCTGTAGTTACAAGTGGAATTTCCACAGGCCATCGATACACTTCTACTCCACAAGGCTCATCAAATATTACCGTCGGAACTGCTGGTCATGCAGCAACTCCAGTGGCATTAGTGACTAACTTTTCATCAGTTCCTGAGTCCATCACGGTTCAGGTAAGGTTTCCGTTAATTCTGATTGTCGGCATTAGAGCAGTACTGCTTAAATTTACTAATTCTAAATTTGGGTTTTCTTTTTGTGAAATAGCGGAAGTAATTTTGTTGAAGATTCTATCCCATATACACCTCAAATCGACATATGTGTTACTTGGGAACTACTACTACTGCGACATAAGATTAAGCAGTTGTCTGTTTATACGAGGGTCATTTAGATTGAAGTGGCAACATGTCTGGGAAATGAAAATGAAATGTGTTACTCACGTGAACATGGTTACATTCCATCGCTGTAGTCCCGGCCTGCCTGTTGAACACGTTTTCAGATATCTGGCAGACGTTGGATACCGTTTAGAGCATCAGTTTGTGAGGAGGTTTTGAGAGAGCGCTCTAAGGCACCAACAGTACTGGGAATATCACGAAAACGTTGTCCCCGAAGTGGTTCTTTCATTTTTGGGGACAAATTAAAATCGCAGGGGCTCATATCCGGAGAATATAGCGGGTGTTCCAGTACTTCCCAACCCTATCGACGTAAGAGAGTCTATACCGCATGGGCACTATGACATCTGGCGTTATCGTGAAGCAGAGTTGGTCCAAACTGCAGGAAATGTGGTCGTTTGCGTCGCAATGCTGGCCGCAAATGGTGACTCAGGTGCGCAGCATTTACGGTAACCCCTGGTGGCACTTGATATATGAAGATGCCTTCTTGGTCATGGAACATTATCATCATGACCTTCACGTTTACTGTCTCTTGTCTGCCTTTTTCGGCCATGGGGACGCCGGGGCGTCATTCACTGGACTGGTGTTTCAGTTTTGATTCATAGGATCTGCCCCATGTGTTGTCATTCGTAATAAGACAGTACAGAAAGTCAACAACTTCCTGCGCGTAATGTTCACATCGGTGGAACTTTGGCACCTCCTTAGAACATGCGGTACCCATCTGGCTACAATCTTACGCATACCGAGATCGTGTGTTAGCATGTGGTACACTGACGCAGACGATATTCAGTTCATTAGCCAGTTCACTACACGTTCATCGCCGATCATGGTCGAGCAGTTCACAGTGCTTCCATATGATGTTGAACCGTAGCCGTTCGGATACGGTCCCCACCATGTTCTTTGTCTGCTGACTGGCGCCCCGCCTCGAATGCCGCAGTCCAGCTCGCAACCGTCCGATAAGGCAGAGTACTGTCACCACACGCCTCAGGTAATCCTTTGTGGATCTGACTTGCATTTCGACTTGTACCACCTGAAACTTGATGAATACACATTGTTCTAGACGGGTAAACATTGTTTAGGGCGGTATGTCACGACCACCTCACTAACAGCGTCTATTGACCACCCACACCGTAATACGGGAACATGAACACGTCGATACGATCGCTACATTTCCCAGGAACACAAATGACAAGCAAATCATAGCAGTGTTGCTACTGCAATCTAAATGACCTTCGTTGTCAGATCAACAGTACGTATCGTTATTATACAAACCAAAGGATCCAAGGGTCCTAAAGTAAAAAGAATAGATACTTACATGAATAGTATTTACTCATTAAATATATATTACAAAGATTTACTTGCAATATTTCGGTAGTGGTGCAAACTACTAGACATCGCATCAAATTATGGAGGAAACTGACTGGCGCATTATCTGTAAGAATCGAAGCTGTTTGATGGTACAAGGTATGTGTGGGAATTGCGTGGTAAACGAATAGAAGATGAGGGTGCTGTGAAAATTCATATTGTTGGTGGGAAGCAGTGATAATAGGTGGGGTTAGGAGTTGAAGGTTTAGACCTGGTTTCATTTTTGCGCTCAAATCGTAGGCAGCGTATTGAGATGTTAGTCGTAGGAGCCAGAATATGGATTGCAGCAACGCGGAAGATTAAATTCACAGAAGGATGCGAGGGGCAAGTAGGCGGATTCTCGAACATTAGAGTTAACAGTCACTACCACTTTTGCGGAATAAACTAGATGCTCCTGGCTCCTTACACAGGGGGTAGCATTATACTAATTATAATCTATCCTTTTGCTGTAGTCTACATTCTACTTCCAAGGACTAACACTTCAACACGCCGCGTGTGAAAAGAAGCCTGCATTCCCAGTTTTGAAAGCAAGAATAAAATCAGATCTAAATCTTTAGTATCATAAACTCCCATCTATTTTCGTTACTCTCCACACGCACAATATGGATTTTCTCTGCATCCTTATTTTCTCCAATTTACCGCGCATTATCAAGATATATTTACACCATTTCCCACCTCGATACTGACACGTTAGTCAATTGTTCTATAATTTAGTGCGCTGTCTAATAGTTGGCACAACTCTCTCGTTAGTCTTTTGTTTACTATGTGACCTCCGTTCTTCTACGTGTTCGCAAACGACGTTGTATGTCGAAATATTACAAATCTTCTTAATATATATATATATATATATATATATATATATCACTAAACAAAGGAAAGCCGGGAGGGCAATTTAAGGAAATATTATGATAAGAAAGAAGAGATTACTTACATCTTGTTATTCTATATGTGAACAGACACATACTAACACTTATAAGTACGGAAATCTTGAATATTTTGGTGATTTCACCTTTTTCGTGCTCGGAGAGTAACAGACACACACGTGAGTAGAATAAAGACTTAAGATGACAGTGGCGCAACGTAGCGGACGACGCATCGAGAACAGTTGACTGTTATGGACAACTGCATGTTGCGCATGGATTCACGGAGCGTGGATTGGCAACTGTACAATTCGGGAGGGAATTGTGTAACTTCGGAAGGGTTTTTTGAAAGGCAAACCCACCGCCACTGATCTAACCTACACCCACCAACAGAAAATTTCCGATTTCATACCGCTAATGGTCCTTGTGAGAGCATATTTGAAATGTCCATAAAGTACATAACCCTGGACAGTCCACTACCTCGACCTTTTACCTATTACCGAAGATCCACAAACCGGGTAACCCAGAAGACCCATTGTAGTCATCTATAATTCTCCTACCTAACGAACGCATTTCCGCCCTTGTTCACTGCGTTCTTCAACCACATGTTCAAGCGCTGCCTGCGACACCTACCACATATTAGAAATCAACCGTAAATTACCGCCTCTTGCTTCTGACATACTGCTTTGTACCATAGATGTTACTTCCTTGTATACCAACATTCCTCATGCCCATGGCTTAGCAGCGTTGGAATTCTTCCTTAACCAGAGATCCAAACCTCATATTCCAACCACAACTTTCCTACTTAACCTGGCCAACCTAGTTCTAACATGTAATAATTAAATAATTTCACCTTTGACAACAAACACTACCTTCAGATCCAAGGCACAACCATGAGTACGAGAATGGCACCTTCCTATGCCAACCTGTTTATGGGCAAGCTCGAACATGATTTCCTGCAAACTCAGCCTTTGACCCCACTACTCTGGATAAGATTCTTGGATGATATCCTGATGCTATGGACTCATGGTGAAACCAATCTCAACAAATTCGTAGAACAGCTGAACCAATTCCGTGTTGTCCAGTTCACTTGGTCCATCTCTAACGAAACAGTCACATTCCTTGACGTGAACATCACCTTAAAAAACAACACCCTCACTATTTTCGTTTACATAAAACCTACCAACCATATGCAGTATTTACACTACTCAAGTTCCCACCCCTACCACACCAAGAAAGCGATTCCTGTCTCCCTTGCACTCAGAGGACAACGCCTGAATTCCACCACCTCTGCGACTGAAACTAACAACCAACGCCTCCAGAAGACTCTAGTCAACCGAGGCTACCCATCTAACCTTGTAACCAAACAGATCCGCGATGTATCCTCACACATTCATCTCACTCAAACTTCCAACACTAATCCCAACCCACGGGCTCTGATCACCCAGTTCTATCCTACATTAACCAAGTTCAAACAAATCCTACACTCTCATTTCCACATTCTCCAATCTGACCCAGACACAAGATCACTATTCCCAACCAAACGGAGATTAGTTTTTCAACATCCCCTAACCTTAGAAACATCTTGGTTCATACGAATCCTTCCTCGCCCCCCCCCCCCCCAAACCGGCACCCATACATGCAAGAGACCCAGATGTAGGACCTGGTCCATTTTCATCTCTTCTCCCAGGGTCACTACCGATACTGCTAGTGGCCTGTACACCGTAAATCCCAAGGGTACATGCCACACCTCTAATGTTATATACATACCTAACCTGCAAGTTCTGTGATGCCTTTTATGTGAGGGGGGGTGGGGGGGGTGGAGGTTGTGCTCTTAACATTCGTATTAATAACCATCGTCACTTCCGTACTATCGACAAAGCGGATGCCCCAGTCTCCTTTCATACCGAGCCTTACAACACTAATTTTGATTTATCTTTCCTGGTTGCCATAATCCACATTTTACCCCCTACGACCAGCACCTCAACACACCGTCTGTGGGAAGGTCAGTAAATACAAGATTCGTTAGAATTTCCTCCCCATTTTGCGGGTTTCTTGTGCTTCGCGCGCCACAGGTTGTCATAATATGAAATAAAAGTTACTGTAAATATTGCATCTATAAATCTATCTTTTGCATACCTCATCATTATTTTGTCACTGTGTACCAAAGTATTGTATACTGATACGAAGGTTGCCAAACACATTCAACATCTTGCACGCAAGCTATTCAAATTCAAATCCTCACCGCATATAGTGCGTCGTTGTGTGTACATCAGTAACAATGTCTTAGGTTGATGGTGAAGGGAGCTATGGATAGCTTATTCTACACCTGAAAAGATTTATTGCGAGTACGTTTGAGATCTCGGATAGATAGGTAGCTACAACGGAAAAAGGTAAACATCTACATAATTTTCTTTAATTTCGCGGGCTTCTTGTGCTTCGCGCGCCACAGATTGTCATTATATGAGAATGAAAGCTACAGATAATTTTAACCCATTGCATAAACTACAAATTGAACTCTTTCTGAGCATTGTAGTCCTTACGATTTGCCCGTAAGACTAAAATTAATTGGTTATAGCCACTTTCGCTTGGCGGCCATTTTGAATTTTTTGCAAACACGCCCCCAGGACTCGATCCCACACTGTTTGTGGTGGTTTTTGAAAACCTTATATCCATACCTAACAGCATGCCTAATTGCAAAAACTTGTCACAAGGTGCAAGATTTCTCACTATTTAAGGATATTCCCTCTCCGCTAATACACAGCCTTTCTTCTTTTAATATATTTGTATTGTTTCTCACTTCATTTACATTTTCATACACGTAAAAAAGGATGTTCGCCTGACATAACAGGCTTTCAGAGAAAGACGAAAAGTACTTAGCGATTTTTTTCTCCTTTTTTAGCAAGAGGACAATAAAGAGTAATATGTACGTATTATTTTCAGATAATTGTTCTCCTTGCGTAAAACCTCATTATTGAGTGAATACTGTCAGGTAAGTATGTTTTCTTCTTTGTTATTATTTTCATCTGGCTTTCTGTACATATAAAAAGCAAAGTTTGAGTAGAGGTTAATTAATACTTGTATTGCTTTCTGAGGGAATTTGCGTGCACTAGTTAACACAATTAAAGAAGCTATGTATTTCGATGTATTTGCTCATTTCATTAATATCAATAGGACGAAAGTACAGCCACAGGATTCCTTGGCTGAATCGTGCGAGTTTTGCAAAACTTTTTAGACGTAAAGAAGTGTTTTACGAAATTGGTAAGATCCACTCAAGAAATCCTCCAAAGAAGGGTGATTTATTTGACCTAAATTTGCCTATTTTTTGTTCCAAAACGCAAAACTTAAAACATATTTTCAAGGAATACTACATCATTTCAGCTTTGTTCCCTTAAAAATTACATTGAAAAGTTCTATACAGGATACAAGGGTTATTTTTCGGTTCAAATGCAGTCGTCGGGCGTATATGAAATCACTGCAAGTACATCAAAATCATAGATGAATAAGACAAAACGCACTCTACACATCAGAGGCAAAGAACATGAAAGAAATGCCTATTCCTCTAATGCTGTCTCCTGTTCGATAAGGAATCTTAACACAGAAAATGTAAAATAGAATCATCCCGTCTCGTGTACAAAGTGATTCACACAGTGATAATTTGCTTAAAGAAACATACCCTCTGCAAATTATTTTAAAAGTATCTCAACAGACAAAGACATGTTGGACAAATTTTGATTTCCCTTTCTCGAAGTTGTAAGATAGCATTCATAATTACATTATAATCAAAAGACAAGATTTCACTTTCCTTTATTACGTTCACAAAACATAAAAGTTGATTTTTCATTTATATTAAGCACTATAACAAATAACCAGCAAATACAATGTCATTTCACGTATGTGCACACAGCTAATTCTCGTATGTAAATAACATTTCATAACAATGTTTTCCTTCTGTGTTATGTAGACTCACTTCGCATATATTACACATCGTCAAACGAGTCACTCAGTTTTCCTTTACAAGTCTATGGTAGTTCCGTTACGTCAGTCAATATGGAGACTCGTAAATATTAGATGTTTTGAAAATGTCCTATTTCATTGTAATCATTTCTCTTTCTTTGATCTGTTGTGAAAGTTGAAATCGACACTTTTCATTTTGTTGGACGATCGGTCTGGCTCCGTCATAAGAGCTTAAAATCCAGATTCTACAAATATAAAGGTAGACGAAATTCCAGTGTGAGTTGCGAGAGAGAGAGAGCAATTAGCAAATTGATACAAGTGCATTAAGGTAAATGTGTATTTTCAATGATAAAGGCTACCATGAGCCTGCTATCCTCTTAAGCTTTACCTCCAGATGGCAAATGCTTTGAATTCTATTCCATCGAGTTTGAAATTGTTTTTAAGAATTACCTATGTTATTATTGTGTTAGCAACACTTTAGCAATCGGTCAGTGTGAGCCCATAATTTTGGTACTTTTCTTTTGAAGTCTAGATGAGGAATCCTTCTACTTGCTTTTGATTTCTTATTAATATCAGTGCATTTGTCATCTGTGGTTTTGTGTAGATGAAAGGGTATTACAGTTTTTATACAATGGAATATATTACAATAATTACGTCATTAACTACTTAGAAGTAAGTTTTAATGTTATAATGTCACCAAGAAATGCTATTAATGTTCCTCTCATCTGTAATACAAGGTTATCGTGGATAGAGAGAAGTTACAATAGTGATCTATTAGGTCTGTCACTCAGTCTTTTCTCTGTAATTATTTCACTTCTGAAAGGAAGAAAACAAGTGTTGTCCTTGTGCTATTTTTATAATGCATCTTATTTTATGATCACCAAGTTAACATGTCATTATCATATGACTTTTTATGATATTCACGAGAAAATAGACCATCGTAATAGATGAGTACATCACTTGTTGTGACTTTGGGTTGGCTGTCTGATAAAAAACTTTGGTAAACTTTATTTTGTATGGGCCATTCCAGTAACTTTTGACTTCGGCCCGTCACGATTATCCGTCACGTTCTATTTAAAATCCATAATCACAAACATCCATTCACCAGCCGGGATTCGAATCCAGAACCTTCGAGTTGCTGGCTTAGCGCCCTAACCCACACGAATACCAGGTTGACGGTTGACTCTCTGAGATAAATCTAAATAAATGTTATATTGGGTTTTAAGCTGTCATTCTTGTATGCCTATTTCATCTTATACATCTTACAGGGTGTCTATAAAGTATTTGTAATATTCAGGCTAGTTCATAAACATGTCCCCATTTTGTAGAACACACAATATTCGTAATTAAGTGCAATATTATTGCACATAGGATTATATCGGGTAGACCATAAAACATGTCCAGCAACTTCTGGGTCATATAATATTTCTATTTACTTCTGCTAGTTTCATTTTTTGTGTTGCAATCTTGAGGAAGCCAGCAGCCATGTAACGAAATCAATTGTGCACTTATAAATAAAAATCTTAGTGATGTAAACAAAAGATCAGGGGACAGCAGCGTAGTAAGTATTATTTTAAAATTAGGCTCCCGCGCATAATGCATGTCAGAGAAAATACTTATCCACAACTTCTAATTAAAAGGTGCGTAAGTAAGTACGTACACCTTGATGCAGGAATACTGAAGCAATTACATCTTTATATATTTATTTAAAACTTCTGAAATCGTTTTTAATGACCGAACTAGTTCTTTTGTTCGTGCTTTGCCCCTGTTATTAAGTTAAGAGTTTTTCTTTCAATCTCCTGAAAGTAAAAGATAAAAAAGAAAGAAGAAAAGAACAAGTGAGTTAGTAGTTGCAGTTATTTGAGAAAGCGGTAAATGGAAATTTGAAGCACGTAAATAACAACGATGTTGGGGGGTGATGATGAAAAGAAAATGGGTGAAAGCACCTTGGAACAACAAAAACAAGGATAGAGTTGAAGCTGAAGAGCATTGGAAAACATGGAACTTAAAAATCGGAAGCTTTCGGAATATGAAGATGGCGATAGAAAGGTATTGAAAAGAACCCTTGCTGAACAGATATGGTGAAAGTGAAAAAACAGTCAAACTTTTGGATAATAAAAATAAGATAAAGAAATATTAAGACATTCATTCGTAGAGACAAGCTGCATATTAAACATTTGGTTAAGGAAAAAGGTTTTGTTATTCAGTGCATGATTGATTGATAATGGATTACTGATAGATTCTGCATATACCTGACAGTGTTAAATTGACAGAACCCACTTTATAAGCTAAATGTTATTATACGCAGAGGGCTGGGACTTCGTGGACATGTTAGTACAACATTCACTTTATAGGCACTGTGTTAAGACTGGATTCCAGTCTACTTATGCATAACAAACTCCATGTATCGTGACTAAGGTAGTGTAGTTTAGGTTTCATCACGAGATTACTACTTTAGTTCAACTTTATGTTAATGCAAGGCGCTTTCGATACTTAGGCGGATAATCTCCATAGAAGTAATCTGAGATCTACTTTTGTTCAGGTCAAACAATCCATCTTCTCAAATAGATATTTGAAACGGCAAATGTTTTCAAACATGCACAGTCATATGGCGAATCAAAGTCACTTCGAAGTCATTCAAAAGCAAACAGTATTTCATTTTCAGTTCATTTTCGTGTAACTGGAATCATCTTTATAAACATACTAAAACAGACACAATCTAATCTACAACATTCAATAATGTGTTTACATTGTTTTTTGCCATAAGCTCAAAACACGATTCTAACTTTGACCTAATTTTCTTACTGAACACATCGATGGCTTTAGTATTAGAGAGTTAATAGAGGTTCGTTCCTTGATTATGATGTTAGGAAAGTTGTAAATGTTATTTATCTTTTCTGACGCGTGTGTATGCTACGAATAGCAATTGAGATACGTTACCTGCTTTTACCCACTTTTAGTTGTACTTTTTATTCTCTTACATCTCTGTTTCCCTGTGCTGTGGTTTGTAATCATGTTAGGATAACAGATTCAAACCCAAACGCTCTTCTTTCAGTCAGCGCTCTCTATTGCTGCCCAGGAAATTATCCTCGTCTTAACCCTAGCATTACCAAGGTATTTTTGGGTTGCATCCCTGAGGCCCACCAGCAAAATTTCATTATTTCTCACGGAAACTATTTTACAATGTCTGATACGAACTTTGGGTGTCTAAGGTATCACATAGTTTTCTTCTATTTTATTACGATGTTTCTAAGTACAGTGTTGCCAACTATATATATATATATATA
>JAGDQP010002068.1:26713-59277 GCA_022664845.1 Lepisma saccharinum | reverse complement strand
CGTGATATATTTCGCAAGTCGGTGCGCTCGCATTCTCAAACGATGGGAAAAAATTAAAAGGATAGATTGGTGGTGAAGAGTAAGGTGTAAATGCTGTACTGCTCGTTTAAAGTTCTTGACAGGGTATAGGAACAATGTTGCCAGACTGTGACGTCACTTCCGTGCTCGCATTTGTATGAAGATGGAATATAAATAAACAATCAACAACAAAAACAACAACAACAACATCTAACCCTCCTGAGTAATGTGACTGTATGTGACGAATAAATAAAATGTTATCTATGGCAATCAAGTGTTTTATTAAGTATTGGTATCCAGCTCTTGTCCATTGGTCCTGTATCTAGGTTTTAATTTTGGTTTACATTTAAGAATATATGCACTTTCGTATATGTTTCTTTCAATAGCCGAATTTGTTTTATGTACAATAAAGACATCAGTAATTCTATGTTGTGTGTTTTTTTTAGATAAGCCTGAAGTGGGGTGTGGGTGTTTGGCATCTCGGACGTGTTCGTTTACCCTAACCGAAACTCTGCGTTTAGTTTGGCCTACATATTGTTCATGACATTCACATGTAACGGCATATACCCCTGTACCTTCGTTCTTAAGTACAAAATAACTTTTAAATGACGTAAAATGTTTCTCTATGGTAATGGGTGGGACCGATATTGGCTTAAGGTTGTTTTTCTTGTATATTTTCTTTAATCTGTTGGTTAATGTTGGGTAAGAAGGTAAACTAACCCATTTGTGGTTATCTTTTTTTTTTGTCGCTAACCTGTTGTTTCATATGTGTAAAGTGTAATTTCGCCTGTTTGTTCCATTCGAGGAGTTCTGCTTTATAGTATCCGTTTCTTTGGCCTATATTGATTACTTGCTGGATTTCATTTTCTAGGTCATATTTGCTGGTGCACAGGTTGTATGCTCACAAGAAGAAATTAAACCAAACGTTGTGTTTTATTTGTTTAGAATGGAACGACGTAGCATGTACGTATTGGTCCCCTGCGGTAGGTTTGCGGTATACTTTAGTTTGGAACCCGTTGTTGTGTCTGTATATGTTAATATCTAAAAAATTAATACTGCCATTCTCTTCTAATTCTTTGGTGAATTTT
This sequence comes from Lepisma saccharinum, assembly GCA_022664845.1. Classification (NCBI taxonomy): domain Eukaryota; kingdom Metazoa; phylum Arthropoda; class Insecta; order Zygentoma; family Lepismatidae; genus Lepisma; species Lepisma saccharinum. Next base: position 58,171 of record JAGDQP010002068.1, on the reverse strand, counting down.
AGGTTAGGGTGTATTTGATTTAGCTGTTGGAAAACATAGTCAAATTGTTTGGTGTCAGTATACAGAAGCAAAGAATCATCAACAAACCTATAGTACCTAACCTGTCTAGATATAAGCTTGCGAAATATATCACGATTTTAGTTATTTGTAAGTGTTTACTGAACGAGAGAATTAGCTGTAAACCAACAGGTAAGAAAATATATCTATGTAGTTGTGTACGTGACAAACACATGTGTTTGTGTTAGTAACTATGACATATTTCTTTTACTTCTTTTTATAAAAAAACAATCAATCAGATCAATAGCACCTTAGTACAGTTTGGTGTATGCACGAAGGCACCTTCGTACCACATTTCAGTGGTGGTAAGGTGGGGCTCAGCATCTCACAGAAGAAAAGTTATATTTGTCAACCGAAATACTTATGCCGAATTTCGATATGATAATCTGTATGCCCTATGTATTTATGTATTGATACAAGGAATAAAATGTGCGTACAAAGTAATATACAGATATTACTACATAGATATACGCATATCTACAATATATGGATACACAGGCAGTATAGTATATATTGCGTAAATAAAATATTCTGCACAATAATAATGCTTTTGTAGTACCATTAAAAAAAAACTTTAATCTTTGTATTGTTCTGTTATTTCTTTTATTACTCCTTTTGAAAAAAAAATGTGTCTACCAATAACTAGTTAGAGTGAAGGTCAGTTCCAAGAATCTCTAGTTTCACCACACCACAAGTCATATTATTCACACATTTCGAAACAAACACACTTGTCTCAAACATCATTTTTTTTTCTGCATTTTCCACAAACGTGCTTATGACATCTGGAGGGTGTTATTGTTGATTTTCCCAAGCTGTTGAATTTCGTCGTTTTAGATTTAACCAGTAAGGAGCACACGTGACATCGTCCACACTTAGGTTGTTAAATTCTGTGCACGATATTCTGCGAAAGGCTTTATAAGATCTTGTCCTAATTTCAACAGAAACAACCTTCTACAGTTTGGTACTTTTGCCTTCCAATCTGGGAAATTCAACATAAACAATGTAAAAGCATTAATCGCAACTATGTCCATCTTCAGATAACGCCCATCTCCTTGTTCCTCTCTTAGTAGAATAACATCGAGCCATCTGATTCACGGAGTCCACTCCCCCTTTGTTTTGTTGTAGTAGAGTTTTTTTTTTCTTTATCTTCACTGATTTTGGACTTTTAATGTATTGAAAGCATCAAAAGGAGTCTCTTTGGCTTATCACGCACAACAGTAGAGACAATTGTGACTGGCGGTTTTCCAGATTGAGGGTCAGTAAAACCGAACAATGAAGAATGAACATCACGGCCTTCAGCTGTCTTGAATTCTTTTTTAATATTGCGTCAGCTCTGCTTCAATGTTCCAACAAGAGTGAACGGATAATCATTCCAAAGTGACTCCGCCAACTCAACAGATGTGTAATATCTATCTGCTGCTACATTGCGACCGGAGTTTGCAAGAAAGAAGTTTAACAAAATTATGTACTATTTCTTTTTGTCTCTTGCAATATTCCGGACTGGTATAAGATTTTCCGCAATAAGCATTCATGCTTAGAACGTACCTTGTTTCTGCATCTGCATGCATTCGTAGCAGCATTTCCTATTTACCCGGTTTATTTTTCATGAATACTTTAAAAGGATAGCGTTTACGGAATCTATCGTTGTGTGAGGACTAGCAGAATAATATCGGGGAAATAAATCATTGAACATTTGAAACACTTCCCTTACGACAGCAAATATGTCTGTGGTACGTCGAGTATCTCTTGTACTTTTGTCGTCAAATTTCAGTATTTTTGTCAATCCAAGAAAACGTGTTCGATTCATTGCATCAAAATATACTTGTCTACCAAACAACGAAGTCCATAACTCTGTAACCGATACATTAGTGTCATTGTATAAAAGAGTCCAGAGTAGCACAATAACTCAGCTTCGTTCATAGGAAAAATATTCACAGGAATGACCTCTTCATTCGAATGCTGCAGATTGTGTTCATGACGTGTGGAGAATTCACTTTCCCTTTTTTACGCAATCCCATTTTTTCGCGCACAATGTTGGGCACTCTTTGGCGGGAAGTTCGTGGTAGATCTGCTATGTAAACGCGACCAGAGTCTGCAACAAACCAACGACTGTTTGCATTCGTTTAATTTGCACTATCAAACAAAACACTCCAATCTGTTCTTCTGTTTCAGAACATGATGAGTTTATTTTCTCTTCATTTTCTTCAGTCTCACTACATTCTATGTTAAATTCGTTTAAGACTTCTTGAAGTTCTTTTTCAATTGAACTTTCGCGGAGAGCACGCCTTGCCATTGTCTCAACGCAACAGCTTCCCACGTAAAAAGTCACAGAATAATAAACCGACAACTGCCTTTCGAGTATGAGTCTTCAGTCAGTATTACTGCTGCTTGTAATTTGTACGACGAATATTACTTGGTTGCAACTGCATTATTATTTCTCAACACTATTGAAACTAGACCCTGCAACATTTGTCAATCTCTAAGTATTTTATTACTTCATATACATATATACATAGTTGGTCAAAACCAAACCACATGCAATACTTACATTATTCAAGTTCCCATCCTTACTACCCCCCCCCCCCCAAAAAAACTGTACCCTTCTTCCTTGCACTCAGAGGACAACGCCTGAATTCCATTACCTCCGCAACCGAAACCTACAACGCCTCCAGGAGGTTCTAGTCAACCGAGGCAGCCCACTTAACCTGGGATAATCAAACAAATTCTACGTGCAGTCACACACACGCACACCACGTGCTCCTACTTCGAACACCAACCCGAATCCTCCGTCCTTAATCACACATTTCGTCCTAAACTTACCAAGGTCAAACTACTGCATTCTCACTCTCCAGTCTGACCCCGATACCAGATCTGTCTTTTTCCACCAAGCCAAGATTAGTTTTTCAACATCCTCCCAATCTTAGAAACATCTTGGTTCACACTAACCCTTCAGTTCCCGCCCACAAACGCTAGATGTAAAATTTGCCCCATCCTTATTACGTCTCCATCTATCTCTATAAACACAGCCAATGGCATCGTCGCTCTACATCCTAAAGGAACCTGTCAAATCTCAAACGTCATATATATCCTAACCTGCACACTCCGCCCGGCATTCTGTGTGGGAGAAACAGGTGGTAATTTAAATCTCCGTGTCAATAATCACCGCCAGTTTTCCGTCACAAACAGACCCGATTCGCCAGTGTCTACACACACAATCGCACAACACTGACTTCAGTGTCAATTTCCGTATAGCTGTAATCCATACCTTATTCCCCACCACAAACACATCTACACGTCGTTTCTGGGAACGAGCTTTTATTCAGGGCTTGAATGCTGAACTTAAACCTGGTCTAAACCTGCAGTAACTTTTCCTTTTTTTTTTTTTTTTTTTGTCTCCTCGTCTACGCCCACCTTCCCTTTCTGTGGTTGTAGACGAGGAGACAAAAACCTACCCCGCCCCTACCCATTAATATGTTTTTTTTTTGTTTTCTATACTGACTCCCACTTTTTGTGATTGACTCAGCAGCCTACTCCCTTTTCATTGCTTTTCCTACTATACCATATCCCACTTTTCGGGGTACGTTTTCTATACTATATCCCACTTTTTTTTCGAGGTGCGTTTTCTATACTGTATCCCACTTTCTCCGACTGCGTTGTCTATACTGGATTCCATTTTCCTCACTACGTTTCCATTACTGAGTCCCAGTTTTTTATGGTACCCAATTTTTTATGGTCCCAATTTTCAACACGAAACACCGTTTCCAAAATCCCTTTCTCATGAGTACTTGCGCACTCAATTATGATAAAATGGACATGCGACAAGCGTGTTATAAAGACGCGATATTAAATAAATTAATAAATAAAACAAGCCCTGTTATAGGTTTGATTGTGCCATATTGTAAAATTATTGACTTCCGTATTAAAAGTGTATGGTCATATTTGTCAAGTAACTTAAGATGTCAATTCTATTTATTTCAGAAATCAACTAACAAGGGTATATCAATTAAGATTCGACAACATCAGCCCACCTTATCCATTACACCAGTGACGAGTCAGCCATCGTCCGTAGCGCCTCCTCCAATCAGCAGTAAAGGAATTCAACAAGTAGTGAACAAACCTTCTGATCTAGGAAATAACTCTACGTTTGTGATTTGTGAAATATGTGATGGCTATGTAAAGGTAAGCTATCAAACTATTTTTTTTTTTTTTTGCATAAACAACATCTATTTTTCAAGTATTTTCCTTCTTTTGTTTTAAGTCACGCTAACTAACTAACTAACTAACTCGGAAGTTCATCGCTGCAGTAACAAACGTTCGCCATTGGATTCTATCCTGAGCAAAATCAAGCCAGTTTTCATCACGAACACTTACTTTTCGAAGATCCATCCTAATATTGTCCTCCCAACGACGTCTCGGTCTTCCCAGTGGTCTCCTTCCATCCGGCCTTCCAACCTTCGTTTTTTTTCCCATCCGAGCTACATGGTCTGCCGACCTTAGTCGTCGCGATTTCATTATTTTTACATCTGGTGAATCGCACAGCCCGTGGAGTTCTTCATTATGCACTCTCGTCCATTCTCCAGTCATCTCGTCTCGTTTCAGCCCCTATATCTTTCTCAAAACCATGAACATGAACACGTAAATTATGTTCATCTGCTAGGGTCGTATTCCAACTTTCGCAACCGTAAAGTATTACCGGCCGAATAATCGTTCTGTATACTTTCAGTTTCAATTTCCTTGATATTAATCGCGACGTTAGAAGTTTTTGGACTGAATAGAAACATGCGTTCCCCGATATTAAGCGACTTTCTTATTTCTTCCGTAACCTCATTTTTTCTTGTTACGTATTCTCCCAAGTATTTAAATGTGTTTACTTTCTCTATGACCTCATCCCTAATTCTTATGATTTTATTTCATTCATTCCCTGTGTTTCGGCTTATTATCATGTATTTTGTTTTATCTATGTTTACCTATATACCTATGTCATCTCACGCTTCTACTAAGATATCCGTGTTGCTTTGTAGTGCCTTTACATCGTCCCCTATTAAATCTACATCATCCGCGTATACGAACAGTTGATTCAAACCATTCAATGATAGTTCCTTTTTGTCCCCTTTAATGTTTAAAATCGCATATTCTAATGCAAAGTTAAACAGTAGTGGTGATAAGGCATCGCCTTGTTTCAATCTGTTGCGAATCTTGAAACTATCTGACATATTATTACCTATCCGTACTCTGCTTATGGAGTCGCTGAGACACATCTTCACTAGTTGAACCAGTTTTTTCGGAATTCCAAATCGTATCAGGATATTGTATAACTTTTCCCTTTTGATAGAATCATATGCTTTCTTAAAATCAGTGAATATCTGGAGAACCGTCCCATTGTATTCCCATTTCTTCTCCAAAATTTGTCTCAAGGCGAAAATCTGGTCCAATGTAGATCTATTTCTTCTAAATTCACATTGGTGATCTCCAATTTTTTCATCTACGTACACAGTTAGGCATGTTAACAGAATATTACTTAAAACTTTGTAACAGGTTGGAAGTAATGAGATTCCGCTGTAATTATTACAATCCGATTTGCCGCCTTTTTTGTAAATCAGAACTATTATTGAAGTTTTCCATTCCTTTGGAATCTCCTCCTTTCTCCATATAACACTTATCAATTTATGTAGTTCCTTGATTAGTGCCGTTCCTCCGGCTTTAATTAATTCGGCTGGAATACTGCCTATTCCTGGTAATTTGAAATTCTTTAATTTCTTTAGCGACATCTCGATCTCGCTAGGCTCGGGAATCCACGGTTCTGCGGTATGGATTTCAAATTCCTCTGTTTCTTCCCCGTTGTGTACATTAAGAAGTTTGTCGAAATACCTTTTCCATACATCGACAATTTTAGTCGGATCCGCCTGAAGATTTCCACGTTCATTTCTAATCATTCGTAACCTCTTCTGGTAACCTTTTCTTAACGAGTTTACCCCTTTGTATAGATTTCGTATGTTATTTGTCTTCCCGTTTTCCTTTATCTCCTGAACCTTCTGGGTCATATATTCTCGCTTTTTCTTTCTGAACCCGCATGTGGCGTTTCGTTTCGCGTTAATGTAGTGGTTGATATTTGCTTCGCTTTTATTACCTAGCCATCGTTTAAGTCACGCTGCAAGCTAAAATGTTCCACTTTGAATTTAAATATGGACATGCAGATTTAAGGATCATTACAACACCTAAAAAGATATGTGCACTACTCATCGTGCAATCCGTTATTAACAATGGTAGAGGTTTGTTACAAGAAGAGATCCCGATGTGTTTGTAAAGAATTGTGGATATGATGTTCTTATTGGTAAAACTTAGAGGAATATAGCATGAATCCGACGCGGTTTAAATATCGTAAAGCAAATTGCGAGCAAAGATTGTAAACAAAAAAGGTTTCTTTAGTTGAAATTGACCAGCACGAAACCATTGTCACTTAAGGTGTTCGGCTGGGAAGTTTAATCAGTAGTAGTTCAAATCCTACTTCCGCCGTGTTTCTCTTTTTCGTTCCTAATTCATGTTTACAGATGTTTCATGGGTACATTCGGAACAGTTGAAGATCCAGATAGACATTCAGAACACCGTAGATAACTGAGATCTCTTTGAACAGTATCCTAATGGGACTAAGTCTTTTTCACCTGTCACGGTGAACGAACTCATTACAAAAAACTGTGATTTATATCGTGCATAAAAATCTTGACGTGTCAGAAGACACGAATTATGAATTCAACTATATTCAGAAACTTCTCATACAGTGCATAGAACTTGGCTTTTACCCAATATTACAAAGAACTTGCAAGCCATATATTGGCTTGAGAAAGACTGTAAGAGTCGTTATTGCTTCATAGGACAGTGCAAGAAAGAATCTCCAACTGACTTTCATAGTGGTTATATGCTTGAACTATTGAAAATTAAATAGCTTCGAAAAAATCGAAGGCTGTATCTTAATCTCAGGTCGAGGTTGACAGGATATATCCTCCCAGGAAAATGAAATAGGAAGCAAGGTACTCAGAAAGTAAAGCATTGTGGTATGCAAAGTTCTCACGCGCGTTAGAGGGCCTTGAAAGGTTGTAAACGTCCAAAACATGTAATAATTACTTTCTCAGATCTGTTGATTTTCTGAAACTATATTGCGTAACGAGAAACGCTAAAACATGGTAATGCGAACTGCATAAAGTTCATGCTTGACACCATCCTTTGTTTGAAAAAAAAAGAAAAATAATAGAAATATATTATCGAAATGTTGCTTGTTTCCAAAGCCTATAGGGTAGGTGAAATCCTGTTCCGCAAATTTTTAAACGTTTAATCCAAAACATGTTATTTGGTGATCATTGTGAACTCTGTTTATATCGATATTCGTTCATTGAAGGTATCTACTATTTTGTAGTAGCTTTCATTTTATTCGAGATTGTAACTAGTAACCACATATGAACTGGTATAATTCGTTAACTATAATAATGCTATATTTTATTTGAATATTATATATAGTCCTACTTTACTTTGGATAAAATTTTCAATGAAGTACTGTGTACTAAGTTTCAGTACATTATATATTAAAGCATTGTGCATCGTCGTTTGTATAATAAGAGTTATTAGGGAGATAAGAATTCTTATACGTTGTTGTCTCATTAAGAAATATTCTTCAGTCTCCAGGATTGAATTAATTAAACCTTTTCGTCATAGAAATTGTGTCCAAACTTATCCGTGTCCACAAAGTATTGTCCTGTTTAAATGCACTAGTTTCAGTTTCCCTTTACCTCATCGGACTGCTAAATAATTCTTCATTTTCTGTGCTGTGCTCTCTTAAGCGTTATAAAGGAATCAATCATTACATGATTAGGTAAATCACATAGGTATCAGAGCGTCTTTCATACAGTTGTCCATCTCGTGAAATTGATCTTTGGCACCGTAGTGTCAATTCCACTACGACGGACTAGGTCTGTAAGCTAGTCAATTGTGATATTTATACGATTTTATCTACTCTCTTGATTTTACCCACTTATCTTTGTTTCTGATATGAACTGGTGATGACGATGGTTCAAATTCATTGAAAATTTTAGCATAGAAGCAAATCCTTGGGAAACAATATATGCAGAAAAGTACGTGTGCATACGAACAATGTAAGTATGTATATAATGGCGACTTAACATCACATTTTAACATTGGGAAGATAGGACTAAGGCCCCCTCACCCGGCTAGTTTTCGTAAATGGAAAATACACTCATTTCCGGCCAGCGCTATTACCGCCATCTATCGGCGTTATCATGAACTACTTAATTATTACCGCCATCTATCGGCGTTATCATGAACTACTTGATTATTACCGCAATCTATTGGCGTTATCATAAACTCCTTGATTATTACCACCATCTATCGGCGTTATCATGAACTTGATTATTACCGGCATCTATTGGCGTTATCATGAACTACTTGATTATTACCACCATCTATCGGCGTTATCATGAATTACTTGATTATTACCGCCATCTATCGATGCCACTCTAGAGAGGGGTCATTTGAGGGTGTTTTAGATACCTTTGGCTTAAATTTTGAAACTAGATATAGTTACTTTTTGTAACCAGATATAATTACTTTTTATTCTCTTTTACGACCTTATTGTTTCAGAAATAAATAAATAGCAAAATTTTGACATGAACCATTAGGCCCCGATATCTCGGAAACGGTTCAAAATATCGCAAAAATAAATCGAAAAATCTCCCTTTATAAACCCATTGTCGTTTCTCATCATAATTTATCTAAATCCAAAGTTTGGTCATGATGCGACAAAATTTTGACAGTTAGGAACCATTAGGCCACGAGATCTCATAAACGGCTCAAAATATGGCAAAAATAAATCCAAAAATCTCCCCTTGTAAGCCGCTTGTCGTTTCTCATCATAATTTATCTAAATCCAGTTTGGTTATGATGCGACAAAATTTTGACAGTTATTAACCGTTAGGCCCCGATATCTCGGAAACGGCTTAAAATATCGCAAAAATAAATCGAAAGATCTCTCCTTATAAGCCCCTTGTCGTTTCTCATCATAATTTACCTAATTTCGAAGTTTTATAAAGATGTGATTAAAAAAAATTAGCAATAGAACCACATTAGATTCAAAATAACTCAGAAATAATGTATAGCGCTAGCGCTATATTCACCGAGTGAGGGAAAAAAATATTCCGATTATTGGTCGCAGAAAGGATTGAAACTCTAACAGCGCAAGTAGTTTAAAAGAATTTCCATCAATTTTCAACCTCGTGTCATGCCAGCTTACATTAATCATGGGATAGTATATTTCCGCTATTTTATTTTTGTATTTAGAAAAGCAATTTGTTTGAGCAAGCTGCTTTTCTAACAGTGCTGTTTTATGTGTGAACATTAGAACTTCAAAATTTCCTATTTTCTTGGTTTGATATTAATGTCCTAAACGAGCTAGTGGGGGCTTCTGAGATGTTTTAATTTGGTAAAGTAGACCAAATAGCGAAAGAGTTACTTTCCTCATCCCCTTTTCGTTCTCATAGTGTTTCCCGCACACCCCAAAGTTCTCTTAAGTTCGAATGCCAGTGATCATTGAAATCACGTATTTACTCTGTGTTGTAACGTAACGAGATCAGTGTATTAGTTACAAGAATTGAAATTATCGCAAAATACTTAATTTACGCTGAGAGACTGGATCTTCTCGTGAATAACTTCCGTTAGATGGAAACGAATAAAATTCGTTAGTGTAAAAAGTGAGGAAATTAGTTTGAACTGTAAATCCATTATTTCTTCCACTATATTTTTAATATAAAACAAGTACTGTTTCTGTGCGCAATGGAGGAATATTCAAGTATTGAGTGTTTTAATGAAATTTACTGAAAAAAAGAAAGAAACAAAATTTGCGTTATAAATAGTTTTCCCCCAGAAAAAATGTGATTATAAATGGTTTTTCCCCAGAAAAAAAATGTGATTATAATCAGTTTTTTCCCCAGAAAAAAATGGTAAAAGTTAACTGTGAACGTTGTAGTGAATTGGTTTCAAAAGCGCACATTGCGAGACATATTACGCGTAAACACCTATTGCTAAAAGTAATATCGAAGAAGCGTCACCTTCTAAAAGAGCAAAATTAACATGTGTAGTGTGCGAGGAAGAAATTACCAACAAACATTTTGATCGACATATGACAAATAAACGTTCATATGAACCGGTGAAAAACTGCTTTGAATCATACATTTGAGGACTATGAACTGGCTAATAATAACAACGGTGGAGATACGCAATTTTTTCTTACCTCTATTCGAGGAGAGTGCTTACATTTTTAACGCAAGTGAGTGAAAGTGATAGACTTTTAAAAATTAATTTTATTCTCACTGCCGATTTTGTTAAAACGGGTGGAGAAATACAAAGTTTCTCACTGCACAGTGGGAATAAGCTGTTTATGAAATCTTCCGCTCTAGAAGATAAAATAAGTGAAATATTTGCTAAATTATTAACCGATCAGAAGATAGGGCTGTTAAAGGTTCAGGGTGGTCTTTATGCTCCCTACTCCCCAACACAAGCTGGAAGTAGAAGTCAACATCTTCAACCCCATAGCAGCATCCAGTTACATTGAACTCGCCGAGTTTATTAAGAAAAAAACATGCCGGTTTAAATATTAGGAATTATGATCAAAAAAAGTTTTCTCTATTCAGCCCTCTCAAAACTTCACCCTGTTGATTCAAAAGAAAATGCTAACCGAGTTTCTCATTACGAGCCGTATGTGAATGATATATTACCTATTTTTGAAAATAATAATTTCAGTTTTCAAGTGGGCTTACATGACGTGCTGAAAATTGAGAAATACTATAATAAAATGTTCCCAAACGCACCTATTTCTATTAATGTGTACGGGATAGATGCCAAAAATGAAAAAGTGTTCCTTCTTCACATCAGCCAAAAGCAAGCAGATGCAACATAGACTTACTGTTTATAAAAAATGAAACAACATCAACAGCGGCGACAACATCAGCAAGAACACTACTAACAATAACGCATTACTGCTTAATTAAAAACTTCTCACGTTTAGTGAGGAGCCAAGTTACTCGTCATCAACATCAGTATCATTTCTGTAAAATGTGTCTTTCGCACTTTAATACTGAACAAAAATTAAGTGAACATAAAACTTTGTGTCGCGAACATGGACCAAAACGCATTATTATGCCTGCCCCTGATTCTGTAATCAAATTTAAAACAGACTCTTCATTTTTAAAGGCAGCTGTTATTATTGTCGCAGATTTTGAAAGTTTTTGGTGCCTGTTATTGAACGTCGTGGACAAAAATCAACAAATATTCAAGAGCATATATTAGTAAGTTATTGTTATAAAACATGCTGGTCTGATAATACGCCCACCCAACTCCAGCTATACAGGGATACAGATAATGCAGCACAACATTTTTTTAAAAAACGTGAAGAGGGAGTTGGAAGATATTGTTGCTAGGTTAGATCAGGATTTATCAATGAACCCCTTAACCCCAGAGCAAATCTCGTGACTGCAAACAATCAGAAGAGGGTTCTATCTGCAGTAAAAAATACGATGAAAATAATCCAAAAGTCTATCACCGCGCACATTTAACAGGGCCTCCTCTTTGCAATAACTGTAACATACAAGTGAAAAAACAAAAGTTTATGCCCTGCTTCATGCATGGGCTATCTTCATATGACGCTCATCTCTTCGTAAAAGAATTAGGATGTATTCCGGGGGAAATAAATCTCTTGCAGAAAGCGAGGACAAATTTATTTCAATTTCAAAGTGGTTCCATCTTGATAATGGTAGAAAAATTGAATTACGCTCTTTGGATTCGTACCGTTTCCTACCCTACTCCCTTGAGAAATTAGTTCAAAAACTCAAGCAGGAAGATCTAAAATACACTCGCCAATATTTCCCCGATGCTCTGAAATTCGAATTAAGTCGTAGGAAGGGCATTTTTCTTTACGATTATTTTACGGATCGTTCAAAATTTGAGGAAATAGAACTACCACTGCAACAATCATTCAATGATAAACTTAAGGGTAACATATGCAGTAATGAAGAGTATCAGAACGTAATTTCTTTTTGGATTTAGCGTTAATAGCAATTTTGGATGGATGTTTTTCGTTAGGTGGAGTTATATTCTTAGGGGCTAGGGGTAAATCTGCGTGATCATCATGCATCTTTTCCGGATAATTTAAATCCACTTCCAAAAAAAACCTCGTTTGCCTTCATCTTGGTAATTTAAAATTTTGTTCGAGTCCCAATTTTCTGATGTTCGTTCCCATGAAAAATTCCCATAGGGAAGAGGCATACTCATGGCATAACCATATAAATTATTCGCATCAAAGTACATAGCGAACGAGGTTTCCTTTTGGGGGTCGAATTCATTGCCGAGAAACTCATTGTTAGCCTTTACATACCTTAAGCTACACTGTAATACACCGCCACGGTTTGATTTCTCAATAAAGAAGTGCATATCAGTATCCGATAATAATTGTAATTCTATTTTAGATTTGTAGAGCATAGCCTTCCAAGATGAGCCGGGGGAGGTGTAGGAAAAAGCCGGGTCGATTCCGTAGGAGTGGATACATGTGTTGCAAAAATTTTCTAGAACGTCAGCAGTTAGTAACACATCGGTTTTCAAATAATAATAAAAAAATCTGCAAATGTTTCGCATTCTATCATTTCCCATACTTGCCGAGCCAACTGAAATACAAAAGAAAACACCGAAGCAATCTGATATCGAGAGTATACGTAAGTCTCTAAACGATTTAGCTACAAATCAAAATCAAAATTAAATGAAATCGAAATTAAATGTTCTCCAAGAAACTATTAACACACTCCCAACTTCGCAAGAAGTAGAAATAATAAAAAAGACAATAAGTAATATCCAAACAGTAATCGAGACAACAGAAAACCTCCCTGAAGTGATAGAAAATATTAAGGTTCAATTACAAAACCTTCGAACTAGTATATCATTCCTACCAACGTTAGAATATCTTTCCGATATACAAGAAGTGTTGACGGGCGTTCAAAATGAAGTTAAAGAAGCGATACAAGAACATTCAAAATTCATTTCTGTTCACGGTGTTAATGAAATAATTAGTGGGTTAAAGGATATGTTGAAAAGTTTAGAGGATACCACATTAACACATAACACTCTAATTGCTGATATTCAGAAACTAATTAGTGATCTAGAAACGAAATATACTTCTGTGACTGATTTCCTTAATAACTTATCTAAAAAATATGCTGACATTAATGACTTTCGTAATGTAGAAGCATCAATAGCTCTAATGCCTACAGTGACTCAACTTTGGGAGGTGCAAGATAGTATTAAAATTTTCATATCGATAACAGACTTTAATTCTAATAACGATAAAATAAAGAATGAAATTATTGCAAAACTGAAAGAGCTAGAAGATAAGTTAAAAAGCGATATGTATAGGACCTTATACGTTAAATCTAATGAATTGTTAAAATCTACATAATTTACATAGTGTTCAGTTCTTTAAAATTTATTCAATACCTAATAAGGAACGTGACTTCACGCGTGGCAATGTTAGTGGTAAGGTATATCTCTTCGATATGAATACACCTTATTTCGAAATACCTTTTTTTGGTAAGCTAAAAATTATCGGTTTTCATTGGATTAAGAAGAAGAATAAAGAGTTTCCTATTGTTGATATATATTCAGCGAGCAGTGGACAAAAGTATGGCAATTTATCATTAAGAATACATGAAGGTAGTAGAGTACCAGATGCACCATCTGAAGATGAAATTCTACTTCATGAGTTTGATGTTGTAGAAGGCAATGTGCTTGTAGTTCGATCAGATAAATTTTCACCTGAAGAATATCCAATAAGTATTTATTTAATCTTTATCGCTCAATTGATTTCTCGATCTTAAATTAGTTCTCAATAGAATGTTATTGTTTTGAATTAGTTCTCAATAGAATGAATAGTAGATTAGCTATTGTTGAAGAACTACACAAGCCCGCGAGACGAAATTATAAACGAATACCTGTTGTAACCAAGGGTATACATGATTTATGGCGAGCAGATTTGGTTGAAATGAACTCTGGAAACTTGAAAGGCTTAGCTAAATTAAATAGGAGATATTCCTATCTTCTAACCATTATTGACACTTTTAGTAAGTATGCATGGGCTGTACCAGTTTAAAATAAAACAAGGAATGAAGTTACACAAGCGTTTAATTCAATACTCAAATCAACACAACAAACACAAAAGTATTTGCAAACAGATCGCGGTAGCGAGTTTTATAATAAAGAGTTTATTAAATTTATTAAGCAAAAAGGTATTACTCTTCATACAGTGATAAGAAAGCTAGTATTGTTGAACGTTTTAATAAACCATTACGTAATTTGATATGGAAGCAATTCACACTGCAAGGTAATTACAAATGGTATAATATACTACAGACACTAATAAATCAATATAACAATAAAAACCACGGCACGGTGAAATTAAAACTAATCGAAGCTGTGAAAAAAGAAAATGAACAGAAATTAATATCAACAGTCTATTCTAAAAAGTATCAGCCTTCATTCAAAGCGAAATATAGTGTAGGAGAGTATGTTCGAATAAGCAAGTTTAAAAATAAGTTTGAAAGAGGCTTCACTCGCAATTGGAGCACAGAAATATTTCAAATAGCTACAGTTTTTAAGACTGATCCACCTACATATCACGTAAAATATGAACGTAATGAGATTATTTAGGGTCGTTTTTATGAGCAAGAACTAATGAAAACTAAACACCCTCATGTATACTTAATTGAAAAGGTTATACGTAGAACTAAAAGCAAGGCGTATGTTAAATAGTTAGGTTTATCATCAGACCATAATTCTTGGATCGATATCGAAGCTATAATATAAATAGTTTAAAATGTGTGGTGTTAAGAAACGACTTTCGGTACCTAATGATTATAATAAGTTGAATGGTGAACTTGTTCGTAATAATATTTGTTGCTTAATAGTAGGCACATCAGGTTGTGGAAAAACTACACTAGTTATTGATAATTTCATTCTAGCTCCAAATTGGCTTTATTGAAATGGTAGACACTTATACGTATTCTCTAAAAGCTTAGAGCAACCCAAGTATCAACAACTGCAACAGATTTATAATGATATACAAGAAAGGTTTCATTATCAGTTGGCTACATTCAAACCTTCTGTTATAAAGTTAGAAGATTGCAAGCTACGGTCTGTTATTATATTTGACGACTATATATTAGAGGATCAGAATGAGGTATGGAATTACTTCACACAGGGTAGACGTAAAGGAATGGATTGCTTTTACTTAGCTCAAACATATAGTAAAGTTCCGAAACAACTTATTAGAGATAATGCAAACTTTTTATGCATATTTCGTCAAGTTAACACGAATTTAAAGCATATTTATAATGAGTTTGTTGTTGGTGGTGTCATTTAATAAATTTAAGGATATTTGTTCTATTGCATGGAAGGAACCTTATGGTTTTATAACAATTGATATGACGAGAAAGTCGAACAATGGAAAGTATCGAAACAAAATCGATCATTTCTTTATAATCGAGTGATCGTTTATGTAATTTACGTTTTTAACGTTTAGTGATTAATTAATGTACGTACGTTACTTTTTTTTGAAAGCGGATATAATATAGTCTTTTTATATAATGTCAAAACGAAAATCGAATAATATTGAATTACAAAATGTCTTGGCGAAACGTTTTAAAGAAGGGAAAGAAAGTCACGGTAGCTATTATGAAAAGCAAAGACGTCAAGAGAAACCATTAATTGAGGCGATTGAGAGCTTAGGAAAAGAAATTAAAGGAGTAACCGATGACAATAAAAATCTAATTACAGAACTTATACCTGTAGCACAATAGAATATAAATAATTATCCACCAACACCATCAGAAACCTCATTTGAGAAACGGTTATTTGCTTCGCCTAAGGCATTGCCAGAGACTAAAGAAACGAAAGATAATGAGAAAAAAAATTCAGTTAGGTCCATTAGCAAGTCGATACTTGTGTACTAATAGGTCGGATAAAGATGAAGTGTTTGGGTTATACTCTATTGATATAGATGGAGGAGTACAGTGGAAAATTGGAAGTTTAAATTTTTTTTTTATAATGATGATTTAATTATAGTGAGAGAGAGCCCATGATCCATCGGCTCCACTCTATGAAAAAATTAAAGGAACAGAAGGTTTATGGGAGTTAATAACTCGTAAGCAACCGGTAGATTTCACTTATGAAGATTATGAAACTTATAAGAAAATTTTAAAAATGACAAATGCTTTTTATCAGAATCACGATCCATCACAGAATAGAGTGAAATCAAGCTCCAGCGATAAGTACAAGACATTAATTAAACCTATTTGGCTTGAACTGAAAACTAAAGGTGAGGGTTTAAAAGAAAGGAAACAAAGAAAGGGAATTAAACGCTACACAAATATGCCACAACAATTTATTTGGATGGATGAAGATGTTAGAAAGTTAGTAGATAGATTATTAGTTATAGCAGGTGAAGAAGCAGCTGGGAATAAGAACTTTTATAATGAGAAAGTGGGTATAATGAATATGATTTCGTCTAGTTTATCCAGTTTTATTGTTTCAAACCCAAAGGGTTTAGGCTACCTCATAAAGATAATTCATATTCTTCCACCAAAATTTTGGCAAACTCTTGAAGGTAAAGGCTTAGTGAATGATATTATTAATTACCCTTCGAACTTCATCTTCCAGGCTATGAGTTCTGTGGTCCTGGTACATGTTTAGATGAAAGATTAGCGAAAGGTGATCGGGGTATAAATAGATTAGATCAAGCATGTCGAGAACATGATATTGCGTATAAGAGCTTTAAAGATCTATCAGATAGGCATAGAGCTGATCAAGACTTAGAGTTTAAAGCTTTTGATAGAGTTGTTAACAAAGATGCTGGTTTAAGTGAAAAATTAACTTCATTAGGAGTAGCAATGGAAATGAACACACAACGAAAAATGGGATGGGGTTTATAAATTGCTGCATTTTTTCTTAGACAAAACGCCGTAGTTGTCGAATAAACTCAATTCATGAATATAATATAGTCTTTTTATATAATGAAAGCAAAAGGTGTAAATTTTCGAATTCCGGCACAGGCATTGAAGTCATTAAATGTTAACAATATTTTAAATAAAGCACAACTTGCGAAGAAACAAAAATGCAGCAAAAAGGGGCATAATATGGCTCTAACATTACGTCTAGCTCAGTTAAAGAAACTACGTAATCAGCCAAAAACAGGTGGTTTCATATTTACAATTCCTGCGATACTTGCTGCATTGCGAGTAGTTGGTAGTCTTGCAGGTGGTTCAGCAGCTATAGCTAAGGCGGTAATCGACGCAAAGAAAAATAAACAAGAGTTAGAAGAACAAAAGCGTCACAAAGAAGTTATGGAATCATCAATTCTAGCTAAAGGTAAAGGTCTTAAAAGAAAACGGAGAAAGCTCCTAAAGGACTTAAACAGAGCAAAAAAAGATCACTCACCAATTATGATATCGAACGTATAGCTAAAGAATTGAATATAAAAAACTTTAAAGGTGTATAAATATCGGATAATTTACCACTTACACCACCGTTAAAACAAGAATGTGCTGTTGTTAACTTAGATGAATCAGTTAATACTGGAACTCACTGGATATGTTATTGGTATGATAATAATAAAGCCTGTATATTCGATTCATTTGGTGGAGTACCTCCCAAGTCTTCGAATATTTAAATCCTAATAACAATAATTGAATATAATAGTGATCGAATACAACACTTTAATGATATAATTTGCGGTCACTTATGTCTTAAACTATTAAAGTTTTTATCTGATGGTTATAGTTTTCGTGAAGCTATTGAAAGATTGAAACTTAATTACCTAATGAATAATGCATAAAAATGGAATATAGTCTTTTATTTAAAAAAGAAAATAATTGTGTTGCACTTATCGGGAACTACACCAAAGCTTCGACTGAATCTTCATAATGAAATTGATAAACAAAATTATAATTTGAAAATTGCACTGATTGGATTCTATAGTATGTACCTAATACCAAATGTAACAAGAAATAGCAATACCTACTTCTATAAAGGAGAGAAACGTAATATACCACCGGGTCAATATAATTCATCAACATTGGAAACAACACTACCCAAAGAAGTGCTTCTAAATAAAAATCATGTAACTCATCGCATGGAAGTTACACCATTTGCAGAAATTGTTAATGTGGGAACTGTTGGTAACTTATTAGGTTTCAAGAATAATACATATCTTAAGGCAGAAGAGACTCATGTCGGTCAATTTCTTCCAAAGTTCCTAAGTATTGAAACATTTAATATACACTGTAATTTAGCAAGAGGTATGATTATAGCAGAGGGTGAATATAAGCACAAGGGAACTAATATTATAGCTACATTTAAACCATTGACTGAATTTTTAGAACCAATTGCTTATGAGCCTCAATATCCATTATTTTTTCCTATACAAGAGAGTCATATACGTTCCATTGAAATAAGTGCTAGTAATGAATTGCATGAATCAATTAGTTTTGGCGGTGCGATAACAAGTGCAATTCTCATGATTAAAAATGACGACTCTTAAAAAATTTAATTTACAATAATTTTTATATATAGCAAGAATGACAGTAAAAACAAAAGCAGAATGTAATATAGTTTTTTTTAAGATTGAATTTATTGAAAGCTATGAGTATCATTCTTTCGCACTGAATCGTCGTACATGTAATAACTTGAATGAAGCAAATAAAGACATTGAATTTGACATCAGTTCCGGAGATGGATTTGTGCACCCACACTACGGTGATTTATACATCAAATATGAAGTCATTGGAAGAGATGCTGGAGGAACTTTTACTGCAGGGTCAAATATTAAATTAATAGATAATTTTGTTCCATATTTGTTTTCGCAGATAGAGGTACGTAAACATGGTATTGTTATTGATAGAATTGATTATCCAGGAATCACATCAACTGCTATTGCCACATGTCAATTGTCAAAGCCTGGGCTTGAATATTTTAAGTCGGGTGGCTTAATTACTGATGCGAAACTTCCACGGAAAGAAAATACAGTGTTGTCACAACTACGTTTACTGTTGGAAATTATGTGGAAGAGTGGACTTCGAATAACATTTAAATGAAGTGCAAATAATGATGTTTTATTTTATCGCTTTAAAACAAAGAAAGCAGATGGTACTTTAGATGATGCTACGTTAGCTCATCCTGCTAAATTAATGATTACTTCGATGGAACTGAGAATGTCAATTGTCGAATACGAGAAAAATTATTCAATGAAATTAAAAGCTGATATACTTCGACAATGTCGAATACCAATTGAATTTCTCACGTATCAAAGTGTTCAACGTCATATTTCAGGTTCTTATTTCGAATTTGATGTAACAACACAGTTTAATTCACTGCAATTCGATATGCCCTATTTTGTAATAGTTCTTTTTCAAACTAATCGTGATGATAATACTCAGGAGAAAGATGCTAGTAAGTTTGATGCATGTAAGATTAGAATATCTATTTAAAAAATGCTCGTAACGAAATCTTCCCTCGTGAGAACTTAAACCTAGATATTACAGAAGTAGATTATCTTAAAATGTATGATAGTTATAACGCTTTTAAATGTGTGACTCAGAAGAATACTGATATGTTTTATTCTCCAAAAGAGTTTATAAAAAATCGTCCAATGTATGTTATTAATACAAGTAAACGAAAGCAAGTTGTTATTAACGAAAGATCCAATATTAAAATTATAATGGATTTTAAAGAAGCAGTTCCTGAAAATACCTTTTGCACTGTGATACTTATAGCTCAAACCTCATATATTTATGACGTAAAGAATGAAAGAGTAATAGAACAATTTTAATAGAAGTTTTTTATGTTATTTAATAAACGTATTTTCTAAGAGACTGAGTGTTTTTTTCTGCAAGTAAAGACTATATTACATTATTAAGTCCTTCAATTTCACACCTTGCATTATTTTCTTGCTAATTTTTAAAGTTTTTTTTTTCAGTTCTTAATATTGATTCTATCTAAAATTTAAAATGTGTGTACATCTTCCGAGAAGTTAGTGGCCCAACATACACACTGAGAATTTTGAACCATATAATATTGGGGTAGCATATAAAAATTACCTCCCAGCGATGAGACATACCTTAGACTGTGTAGCAGCAATACAACAGTATATTGCGTATAATTGCTACTTCTAAATCGACAAACGCAATTCTCCAAGCGGATACAGTAGATTCAGTAATTTCAAATATGTCTCAGTCTATAAAACCTGATGACATTAAGCAACAATTAACAACGCTGCATAAATATTATAGAAAAGCAGCTAGAGCTCTAAAAGAAGCTCATGAATTTTTTTAATGCATTTAAACTGCAAATCACAGACACGGTGTATAATAAGTCGAATTTTATGTTATAAGTGATGATAATTCCACATGGTTTACAGCCCCTCTACCATTAAAATCAGATGACGATTTCATAATATATTTACTCTAAACAAATTAGGTCAATATAATTCTACAAATGTCAAAAGTGACCGCTACGTCTTGCATTGATAACTCAGTGTGTTGCCAAATCTAAAAATAAAAAAATATTTTTCCATATTCCACTTCGTGTTTTAATACAAAAGTTATATAATTCTATATAGCTCTCAAGATCTATATATGGTAAAGTGTGATTCTTTAATAGCTATAAATTTTAGAGGCCAGTAAAATGGCGGGGGAGGGCGGGTAGTTAAGAGCGACACCTCTAAAATGGTGGTAATAATAATCAAGTAGTTCGTAATAATAATAATAATAATAATGGTGGTAGATGACGGTAATAATCAAGTATTTTTTTAAAAATATATTATTTTTGAGTTATTTTGAATCTAATGTGGTCCTATTGCTAATTTTTTTTTAATCACATCTTTATAAAACTTCGAAATTAGCTGGATTATGATGAGAAACGACAAACGTGTTTATAAGGGAAGATTTTTCGATTTATTTTTGCGATATTTTGAGCCGTTTCCGAGATATCGGGGCCTAATGGTTCATGTCAAAATTTTGCTATTTATTTATTTCTGAAAAAAATAAGGTCATAAAAGAGAAAAAAAAGTAATTATATCTGGTTACAAAAAGTAACTATATCTAGTTTCAACATTTAAGCTAAAGGTATCTAAAATACGCTCAAGTGGCACCGATAGATGCCGATAATAATCAAGTAGTTTATGATAACCCCGATAGATGGCGATAATAGCCTGGTCGGAAATGAGTGTATTTTCTATTTACGAAAACTAGCCGAGTGAGGGGGCCATAGTCCTATCTTCCCAATGTTAAAATGTGATGTTAAGTCGCCATTATATACATACTAATGCAAAGGCACTTTAAGAAAGTCCTTAATCAGGTGTAATAAATACAGTGCAATAGTTTTATGCAGTCCTACATTCCATGTGTTACAGGTGCCTGTACATTTGCCTTTTATTTTTTACCTGGAGGGAAATTATAACTGTGCTCAGGTCTGAAGCCCAGAAATACACATCACCATGTATTTTCTTTTAGTGACTAAATCAGCTGTACCTTTCCCCATTATCTAGCCTTCATACAAGCTACACTTCAGGACTTCACTTCAAGTCATATTTGTTGTTACATTTTCTATGAAGGTACAGTTGATTAAGCGTGAATTTCAAGTAATTTTGCCTATCGCATACGCAAATAGGATTCGAGAAAAATGGTAAAGAGACATTCCAAGGTAATTTGTAGTTTATATTGAAAATAAAAATAATCGTGATTCAGTGATAGTGTGAGGAAACGCGAACAGAAAACTAAACTGAAATACACGGTGTGCTTTTTTAAAAACAGTTGTATTTTTTCCGTAATTTGTGATTTTGTAAAGAACGTTGTACACGGATGAGCCTCAGGCATTGAGTCGGCGTATTACAATCTAACGACTTGTATACAAAATTTTTCTAGCGATTCACGTACCAAAAATTATATATTTTTTCTATTTTCGTCGTTTTCTTTTTCTTTCTATTGAAAGTATTAATTCTATTACCGCATCAATTGTCCCTGCAGAGGCATGTTGACATTAACAATTGTTCGTATGGTCTCATTGTCGTTCCACAAACGAAACATAACTACCAAATAACTGGTCCGGAGCCATTTACTTCTCCATTACCAAACTCAAAATACTATTGCATTTACATATATTTATCGCTAGTAGGATGTTTGGCTTATTAAAATACACGCCGGTGCTCTTGGCAAAGTCCCGTAACCCAACTATAGTGGAAACAAGATGAAATTGTGGATGGTATTATGTTGATCTGTGCACTCGTCCTATGTCCCAGATTCATATCCGAGCATGGTTTCCTCCTCAGAAGTTGGATATTGGATCAAAGCCTTAAGTTGTTACTTGAACTATTGACCTGGAACTGCCACTTATCCACTTTTCCAAATATTTTCTATGAAACCACATCGAATACAGAGAGACATTCTAGCCTCTTCAAATTCCTTCCATCCGTATTCAGAGACCTTCCCACCAAACTGCGCTCGGGACTTATACATCTCATTTACCTTTGGATTTTTATCCCCTATTTTATTGACTCGTTCCAAAGATCTCTGCCGAGCGTATGAGTGTATGTCAGGTATGTGTGAATTATCGTGTAGTGAATTTAAGATCAATTACTTGTATATTGATAGCCTTATATGTTTTGTTTATAGTAATATAGTTTCTTTCTAGGATCTTGAGCAGCTGAGAAATCATATGCAGTGGATCCATAAGGTGAAGATACATCCAAAACTGATCCATAGTCGCCCACCTCTCAATTGTCAGAAATGTAACTTCAGATATTTTTCTGATCAAGGTCTGGAGAGACATCTGTTGGGAGCACATTCGTTAGTAGCTTCGAGTCTGCAAGAGTTCGCGGACAAGGGAAGAGATGGTGGTAGATGTCCTCTTTGTGGAAAGGTTGGTATTGATGCAAGGATATACAGTGCACGATAGAAGCAGTTTTATACTAATTATTAATACAATTGCAGTCTTAAGTATAGTGTCTGTATAGTGTAGTCATTTTATGAAAATTAGGTAAAAAATTCTTAAAAGCATGAAACTTGGTATACATAAAGTACTCGGCCACCAAGTAACATAGTAAAAGTCCCCAAAAATCAAACTTGTGCTATGACCGCCATCTTGGAAAATGGCGGCCAAAACTCAGGCTTCTTTTTCAATTTCGCGGAAATTAAGTGCCACATCTAAAAAAAACTTCAAATGAAGTTTGTTCAGCATAAAATTATAAATATTTTTTGTAACCATCGTTTCGCATTTGACTAATCTTAAAGTTCAAAAATAACATCAAACGAAAAGCACTTTTTTAAAAGCCAAAATCTTTAGATCAGTTTTAAAAAGTCTTTAAAAGTATGGGATTTAGCGTACAGGGTGTTCAAAAAAGGTCGTAACAAACTTCGAGGAGTGATTGCTGACATCGAAAAAAGAAAAAAATTCTCACGAACAAGGGTCGAACTCTGCGCCGTTTAGAAGCGTTGCCGACTGGGAGTCCAAAAGTTGACGCCGACAATGGGATGAAAATGAGTAAGTCGCAATAAAGTAGAAACGATACATGAAATGAACGTATCGTTTGTGGAAAGTATCTTCCAACAACATGGTGGATATCAGAAGTGAAAACATGATGTCACCGGGTTGTCAGTGTTACTAACGTGGTATCATGTTGAACATTTGCAAATGGAACTACGTCGGTTTATGAAATGATGAAAAGCAACATACATATGCAAAGCAGAAACTGCAGTGTTGCAAACTATGAATAATACACGGGAGGACATATCCGAGAAAAATACAAATTCTAGCTCGAGTATAATCCATAGTTGGGAATACTGATGTGTATGTTGGGCATATGTTGATTTTCACGAGGTCATGCACCAAATTTCATAAACTGACGTAGTGCCAGTTGCAAATGTTCAACGTGATATCACATTGGCAACACTGACAACCCGGTGAATCCACGTTTTCGCTTCTGGTATTCACCACGTTATCGTTTGTGGAAAGTATCTTCCAATATTTTCATTTCATGTATCGTTTCTGCTTTATTGCGACTTATTCATTTTATCCCATTGTTGGCATCGTCTTTTCGGCTCCCAGTTGACAACGCTATATCTCCTAAACGACGCAGAATTCGGCCCATGTTTATGGTAACTTTTTTTTTCTTGTTTTCGATGTTAGCAATTACCTCCAAAGGTTGTTACAACCTTTTCTAAACGTTCTGTATAGAAAGTACTTGGTCAACGAAGTAACATATAAAAAGTCTCCAAAAATCAAAGTTATGCTACAGCCGTTACCAATCTTTTATTGTTAAGACTATTTTTTTTTTTTCATCGAACTAGAAGCCACAAAAGCGAAAGTGATTGTTATAAAATTCTATTTCATTTAGAATTTTTTCTAAAATGAAGGCAGAAATTACTGCCAACAACACAAACTGCTCGCAAAAGTTTTTCCTAAAGTGATTATACAATTTTTCTGTGAAGAAATCTAACATAAATGATAACATCGGTACACAAAATGTAGGCATTAAGAATTAAATATAAAATTGCAAGTAACCCTCACTTAAATTTTAATCTGTTTGAAAAAATACCGAAAGGTTTTGATAGTTATTAAATATTACTGAAAGCTGATAATTTCAGTATGTTTCATGTAACTGTTCATATACTCAATTAAATATATTTTTATCTATAAAGTTTTTTGGACATAGAAATGAACTTTTTGCATATTACCTGTAGTAAAAGTCTCCTATCCTTTCAGTTCTAATAAACTCTATAATGAGGATAACCATTTTCATATACTGTTACCACATTTTGGCTGTTTTCCTAGTTTCTTCTGCTTCCTTGCAGATAGCTAAAATTTCGTAACACTATGTTTTTTCCGGCTTTTGAAGTCATGATATCCTCTGGGGATATTTAATTTCTTAACACCTTTTCACTGTCTAACACAAAAATACTCAGTTTTCTGAGCAGAAAATGTTGCAGTTGGAAACTTGAACAAAGCGTTAGTGCGAGGAAATAGGATTGGTCGAATAATAATAATAATAATAATTTCCAAAGAAAAAATCATAATTTTATGCGAAACGAACTTTATTTAAAACTTTTTTCGATGTGACGCTTAGTTTCCGCGATAATTGAAAAAATGAATTTTGGCTGCCATTTTCTAATATGGCAGCCATACCACATCCTTGACTTTTTTGAAACTTTTCATGTGTTACTTCGGTGGCCAGATACTTTCTATATACCAAATTCCATGCTTTATTTTTTAAACTGGTCTAAAGATTTTGGCTTCTGAAAAAACAATGCTTTTCGTTTGATGTCATTTTGTGACTTTAGGATTGGTCAAATGCTAAAACCGGTAATAACCAAAAAAGACTCATAATTTTGTGCTGAACAAACTTCATTTGAATCTTTTTTCAGTGTGATGCTTAGTTGCCGCGAAAATTGAAACAAAAGAACTCTTAATTTAGGTCGCCATTTTCCGTAGCACAAGTTTGAATTTTGTGAACTTTCAGTATGTTTCTTGGGTGGCCAAATACTACATGTATACCAAGTTTCATGCTTTTAAATTTTTTTCTAAAACTAATCACAACATTTTGCCTTAAAATGACTACACTACTATGGTCGTATTCGTTCAGTGTAATGATAC
Organism: Lepisma saccharinum; assembly: GCA_022664845.1. NCBI lineage: Eukaryota > Metazoa > Arthropoda > Insecta > Zygentoma > Lepismatidae > Lepisma > Lepisma saccharinum. The sequence goes on along the minus strand of JAGDQP010002068.1, from coordinate 32,377 downwards.
TGATGAAATATCTCTCGAATATTTGTTAAATGGCGATGGTCCATTTTTATTATTATTATTATTATTAATCTACCATCTTTTAAATTTCTGAAAAACTTATCGTTTTGCTGTCCATCGGTCGTCGAATCAGTTGTTACGGACATGAGCATTCTATACAAGTCTTCTCCAAAATCAAGGCGGTTCTAGTAGTGATATTTCCATCTCACGTGGTTACAGATATTGAAACCGCGTAATGCTTTCTTTACATGACTTAAGTGGATAAAATGAGTTTTTTTTTTGTTTGTTTGTGTGTTTGTTTGTTTCAAATGCCTGGTACTAGCGTGTACTTTTCTGAACACGATATTAGAAATGTTTTGATCCTAGATTACAACGAAAAACGTCAGCCCATGTGCTATATTTTTCGTACATTTTTAATTGGTTTAGCATTAATGTTAACGGCGTGTTTACACACATACTTTTAGTATTGGGGTCTTTTAAATTTTTTCGTTAATTTACTTCGAACCTATTATTCATTCACTTTTCCATATTGATAAGATGAATGCATTTGCAGACCTCGTGAACAAGTAGATATTCATCACACTCAGTAAGCATATATTCGTTCCCTCAGCAGAGGAATTATGTTCTCGCTCGTATGAGTGGGGCCACTGTGACTTAGTAGGTAGAGCGCTCACCTGTGGTGCTAGGAGTCGTTGGATTGATCCCTGCTCATGTCATGTGGATTTGGTGGGTTTTCTCGGGGTGCTCCCGTTTCCTCCCACTTTCTTCATTCCACCAATTCATCCCATCACCATCCACACGACCTGAGCCATAGTTGCCTAAAGGCCTTAAAATTAATTTCGTTCGCCCGTATGAAACATTAACTGTGTAATATTATCTTTTGACATTTCCTGCCTAAAGGAGCCAATGGAGCAACAAATAACACTTTGATTTGTTTCAGAACTTCTTGTAACTTGCGAACAGATCCAAACGTGTTAGCTTAATTTGATGTGCTGTCGTGCTTCTGCTCGTCCTCACTCGGAGTTAGCTACCGAGTGGCCGTAGCTTAGTGACTGATCGTTGGCTTAGCATTCGGAAGGTCCTGGGATCGATCCCAGATTCCGCCTATCCTGACTGAGGTTTCTCCAGAGTTGTTCCTCAGTCACACCAGGCAAATGCCGGGATAGCACCTACAACATAGGTTTTGGCTTGTTATATTCTAATATCTTCTTCCTCATCTACCCTGGCCTGAGATGCCTAAAGGACATAAATAAAAATTCATATTCAGGATTAGCTGCTATAGATCTGAATTTTGAATGTCTTGGTAGGACGATTATTCAAAACTAATGATAACCTCAAAATAAAGCCATTTTAAACTCAGAGGACCCACTTACAACATTACAAGTATTGTAACTCCCATTTAGATGTGTAATCTGTCGTCCAAAGGCAAAAAGCCGTATCTGCAAATTTGACCAAAATTGAATTAATATGTTCTACTTGGTGTTAATAGCCTAATTTGTACAATTTTGCAGATACTGCTTTTTGCCTAAGCACGGGAGACGTTTGTCCAAGGCAAAAAGTCATAATGTGCAATATTTGACCAAAATTAACTTGATGGAGTCTACTAACGCTCTACCACTGAGCTACGGCCGCTTGGTAGCTAAATCTGAGTAAATAACAAGAGGGAGGATCTTATAACAAACTAAGTCAACACGTTTGAATCTGTTTGCAAGATTCAAGAAGTTCTGAAGCAAATCATAATGTTATTTAATACTCCATCGGTTTCTCCAGGCAAGCAATGTTAAAAGATTACACAGTGGATGTTTCATTAGAGCGAGAACAATTCTTTTACTGATGAGACGATACCGAACCTGTTTATGTTTTGTTTTAGGGAAGAGACAGGTTACCACTTGCTAAGACTATTACTTACATATGGGATTTCCAGTTCTTCGCGTATCAAAGATATACTCACCATAAATTAGGACGACGTTTCGGGCAAAACTTTTTAAGTAAACATGTGTTGTTTTTAGTTTTAGGAAGGGTATCACTTGTTAATAGGATTATTATTATTATTATTAAAGCCCGAGACTAGCGCTGTATAGGACGTTCATTTTATATGTGTGTAAGCAGCGAGATCGGTATGCGGCAGGTTATTTGACAGTGGCACGTGTTTAAACATGACGCATATGGCTTGTTATGCTTTGAGTTCCATCATGGACATTCAACGACTGTAGCGGCACAACATATTAATGCCGTATATGGCTACGAGACTCTTGATGCCCGCTAATGTTGGAGATGGTTCACAAAATTTACAGCTCCACCCACAGTAAGTGTTGTTATATGTTTGGTGGGATATGCGCGACGTATAATCCATTTTGAATTGATGTAATCACGGCGGAAGTCTACTGTCAGTAGTTGGAACGGCTGCGGGTTGTATTGCTGGACAAATGCCGTGTACTAGTTCGGAATGGTGTACTGATCCACGGAAATAACGCCAGCCCACACATATTGAGGATATCCTGGAGGAAATTTCAGGAATTTGGATGGGAAAATATTCCCCATTTACCTTCTTTACCAGGCCTTGCGCCTACAGACTCAGTCTGTTTCGCAGTCTCTAAACCCATCTTGAAATTATTGCGAAAACTGATAGACGTACGGCGAATAGTAACCTAGTTTCTTCGTCCAAATCCAAAGCTTTTTCCAAGCACGACATTCAAAACTAGTTTGGTAGATGGTAGAGGGTTGTAGAATCAGGAGGCGATTATGATGATGAGTGAAGATTGTTTTCGGGTATCTTCGTTTTTTTTTATTTTCCTGAAAAAGACTATATTATGGATTGGCACGATATTGTGCAATTCAGGTGCAATAAAAATGTATTGAATGACTCTTAAGAACAATGTAGTAGAGCTTATCTCAGCTGCTTCTGATCTATGGTGTTACATTTTGGGATAGTGAATACAAACCCAATATCATTTTTAAAATACAAAAACTACTGCTTAAGATGGCAGCCAATGTTAAACCAGAAAGCACTGTAGGTTATCCTTTCAGAAGCTTTTTATGCTTCCACTACCTTCTCATTTTACTAGTACTTGTATAGTAACACCTAGAAAGTATGGTAAAGCGAGTAGGAGACTAAAATAACTACCCCAGTAGCACACATACGTTGAAAGTACGTGGATTAAACGTTAGTATCGAAACGTTATTTTAACGTAAATGTACCGAAGGGCCCGCGTGTTCAACGGTTTATTCGACATTGAATAATGGCTGAGAAGAAACGTGTTCAGTTGGGCAGAACAGAACCTGGTTTTTGTCTATTGCTATTTAGTTGCATTTTGTTCGTCGCTTTCATCATGATATACAGTATTAATTTTCCAACAGTAAATAATCCCAGCGGCAGCTGTGGGGTTCGAAGCAGGAACGTTCTGCAGTCTCGTTGGTAGCTCGACGTGTTGACCACTTATCCACAGATCCACCTTGAGAGTCCACTACTCCTTTACTGTATCTATTAACAGGCAGTCTAGAATGCAGTTGCTACGCGTCGTTTCACCATCACGTAAGAATAAGAATAAAGAATACTTTCCTTCTTTCTTGTTATGCGTATTTTTCTTCTTTAACACTTTGACCATCGCTACACTATTAAACTCGTATTTCTCAATAAGTGTAATTTGTCGCCTTAGAAAAACACATATAAAGCGAAATCTACGTCATAGTTGAAAACACTTCACATTAACGCCCTATTAACGAAATTAAATGTTCATTGAAATATAGTTTAAAATTGAATCTGTTTTCAACATGCAAATGAGAGCATGAAAAATGTAGTTAATTTCATTGTATTTGCTTTTAATTATGTTTAAGGAATTAAATTAGAAATACAAGTTTGAAACGAAATGTAGGACATAGTATGAATGATAGTTGAAAGTACGTCACATTAACGCTATATCAACGAAATTCAATCTTCGTTGAAATATAGTTTAAAATTCAACTAGTTTTAAACGTGCAAATGAGACTATGAAAAATGTAGTCAATTTCATTGTATTTGCTTTTAATTATAATGTTTAAACTATTAAATTAGAAATACATGTGTGAAATGATATGTATAACATAGTATAAAAGAAAGTTGAAAACACGTTACATTAACGCCCTATCAACAAAATTCTATCTTCGTTGAAATATAATTTAAAATTTAATCTGTTTTCAACGTACACATGAGAACATAAAAATTAGTTTGTGTCATTCTATTACTTTTTTTTTATTTTTTTATTTTTTTTTTACATAACATTAGTAAGAAACACATTACACAAAATCTATACCATAGCTGAAAATAACATACTGAATACACGTTGTATTAACGTCTTATCAATGCAATCAGGTCATTGTTGAAATATGGTTTAATTTTTTTTTTTTTTCAACCGATAACGGTTAATGAACGAAATTAACCTAAAATCAACATTGAAAACACGTATGTTTGCTGTTGGGGTAAACACTAGGAATAAAGAGAACTTCTCTTCAGTGAGGCACAGAGTTACTTCTAATGAAAAGTATTGTAAAGACACAGTTATTGTTGTTTATAATGAAATTTGTGAGCGTGTGAAGTCTTAGAGCTCAATTATTAAATTGAGAAAAGAACTACAAATTGTTACTACGTAGTTTTTATTCAGTCCAAGAATACATGTATTCTTAAAGACTGCTCTATAAACTATAAATTAAAGTAGTTATAAAAAAACTTGTTTTATCTCTGAAGGTATATTAGTCTTTACAGTTTGCTCCATTGTTAAATTCTGCATCAGCTTACATAAAATTAACAATTGCCGTGTCCACTTATACGTAACTGTAACACAGTAACAAACGTATGAAAACTGATTAATATGTATATATAATTATAATAATGCCATATTCAATCCACTATTTAATGAGGCCTATCCTGGAGGGAGGAGTTTGTCTACTGCTCGCATCACCACATGTTTTGGGAGAGGAGAGCCGAAACTCTCAACTGTGATCGCCACTGTCTTTTATTCACAACAGCTCCCCAATTGCATCACGATACTAGGTGAGCAATGTTCCAGATCCTCTCGCTTTCGAAATATCCCGTGGCAGAGCCGGGAATCGAACCCGGGATCCCACGATCAGCCGTCAGCGATGGTAACCACCAGATCATCCATATATATAAGATAGTAAAAAATGTAGAAAAATTATTTTAAAAAAATACTTTTTAAAGACATACTTTTCTTAAACAATTCGCTTGTCAAGTATAATAATCTGCTGTGTGCTATGATATTATTATGCAATGTGCACTCATGAAAATAGCTTCCTATGTATATTTATGGTTGAGTGGAAGAAAAGGTCTAGCGACCTTAACTCCGCCATAATAAATAAGGCGAAATAAATAAATACATAAAAGGTAAAAAATAATGTTTTTTATGCATAACTAAAAAGAAAAGCATAGGGTGCGCTCTCATATACAGTTACTTTATAAATTCTTGAATCGGCGCACCCCATGCTTTTTTTTAGTTATACATAAACAAAATTATTTTTTACCTTTTAGTACGAATTGTTTAAGTATGTCTTTAATTTTTTTTTCTGAATTATTTCGGTGTCCAGATACGTTTCCACAAGTCATTGTTTTGTGACCCAAATCCTAAAGTGTTCTGTAACCAGTCAAAACCGTATATATATATATATATATATATA
>JAGDQP010002068.1:0-26313 GCA_022664845.1 Lepisma saccharinum | reverse complement strand
AAGGCAATTAAAGGTAAATTTATGATAAGAAGGAAGGGTACTTACAGCTTATTGTTTCATAGGCGAGCGCACACATTTACAGTTGAACTCTAATATAGAAAGAGTACTTGCGACGTTTCGGAAAAAAACGTAGCCTTGCTGTAGAGGAGGAGAGACGCACACACGTGGATAAAACAAAAGATTAGGACGACAGTAGCGACACGTAGCGGACGGCGGGTCGTTTGGAGAACAGTTGACTGCTGTATGCCGTGTGGAACAATTGACCACTGTACAGTGTGTAAGTCTGGGATAGGATTGTTGAAGGAATTATTGAAAATGCAGAAAAACGGGATAAAGTTATTGAAGGTTAAGTCAAGGATACATTTTCACGCTTAAACTATGAATAAAGACATTCTCCCACAGACGGCGTGTTGAGGTGCTGGTCGTAGGGGGTAAAATGTGGATTATGGCAACCAGGAAGGATAGGTCAAAATTGGTGTTGTGAGACTCGGTGTGTAAGGAGACTGGAGCATCCGGTTTGTTGATAGTACAGAAGTGACGATGGTTATTAATACGATGTGGAGAGCATCACCTGTTTTTCCCCCACATAAAAGGCATCACAGAACTTGCAGGTTAGGATGTATATAACATTAGAGACGTGGCATGTACCCTTGGGATTGACTGTGGGAGAAGTGATGAAAATGGAGAAGGTCTTACATCTGGGTCTCATGCATGCATGGGCAACGGTTTGCGGTGTGGCGAGGAAGGATTCGTACAGACTAAGATGTTGCTAAGATTAGGTGGATGCTGAAAACTAATCTCGGTTTTGGTGGGGAATACTGATCTATATATAAAAGATCGTATTTGAAGATGAATATGAATTTCCACTATGTCTAGGATTCATAGGTTTTGAAAAAGCTTTCGATTCTGTCTCCTTGTCAGCAGTACTTAAGTTACTTGAATATCATGGCATCGAAAGTGCATACATCAAGTCACTGCGAAATATATACTCGACTGCTACGTCTGTCATTACACTACATCAAGAAAGTGAAAAATTTAAAGTTGAAAGAGGGGTAAGGCAAGGAGATTCAATTTCTCTAAAACTGTTTTCAGGTATTCTGGAAAGTGTATTCCAGAATTTAATCTGGGAAGAAGTTGGAATGAAGATCAATGGTGAATATGATTCGCTGATGATATAGTCCTATTTGCTTCAAGTGCAGAAGAACTACAAACCAAAATGGAAGAGTTGTGTAATGAGAGTTCGAAAATAGGCCTTAAAATGAATTTAAGTAAAACAAAGGTCATATACAATCAACATGCTGCAAAGAAGTTAATAAAGACTAGCGGAGAGAAAATAGGCATAGTTGATGAGTATGTTTACATGGACCATGTCAAAACTACGAATACCAAGTTGACTGATGAAATCAATAGGAGATGTAGAATGGCGTGGAGTTCGTATCGAAGATTACACTTTATTTTCAAAAGCAAACTACCAATGTGTCTGAAGCGTAAAGTTTATAATCAGTGTCTTTTACCTGTAACGATGTACGGCTGGGAAACTTGGACATTGAATGCGCAAACGACTCAAAGATTGAGACTCACACAAAGAGCAATGGAGAGGGCAGCACGCTAGGAATAACTAGGAGGGATAAGGAAGCCAAATGAATGGATTCACGCACAAAGGTGGAAGATATAATCATGACAGCGAAGAAGATTAAGTGGAGATGGGCCAGTCACAAAGCTAGATGAACAGATGGAAGGTGGACGATAAATGTACTACATTGGATTTCTAAAAAAACGAAACAAAAAAAAACGACCGTGACGACGTCCAAATACTAAATGGTTAGATGAAATCAAGCGTTTTTCAGGAGCTACATGGAAGAGGATGGCAGCAGACCGTGATATGTAGAAAGAAAAGGGGAAGGTCTTTATCCAGCAATGGATAGAAAACGGCTGAATATGATGATGATGATGATTATTATTATGTTTAGAAGATGGTAAAAAGGTAGGAAAGAAGTACTTCCATGTTTGAATATCAAGACAGGTTTACAGAAACTTCACAAACACACAGGAAAAGCTCTAACGTTTCGCAAAAGCGTTTTCAAAGGTACGAGAAAAAATTGACAGAGAGGCCGGGTGTGGGACTTGTGTTAAGGATACGCCATTTTGCCGACTGATGCTGGGAAACAGTGTTGCCAGGTTATGGAGGCGGGAAAATTACTAAATGGTTGGAGAAAACAGCAAATGGAAAAGAAAATGCGAAGGTTACTAGGAGTAGGTATGGGGTTTCCTGAAGGAATAAGATGGTAAAGAATCAGAGGGGAGGGGAAATAATAAATATAATAATAGTACAGTTGAAGGGGAAAGAGAGAATAAATAAACAATATTGAAAAATAGGATGAAAGTGCAACTAGAGACGAAAAGAAGAAGAAGAAACTGCGCTGCAGGGAGTTACATACAGTTGAGGCCAGTATCATGGTTGGCAGAAAGGATAGAGACGTACATCTGCTCCCATCTCTTTCTAACTGTGGCAGGTGAGTCAGGGTTCAGGATTTTCAGAATGTTGACTCGAAAGTTTTCGTCAAAGGTGCAGCCGTGATAAGAAGTGTGTTCAGGTATGAGGATGAGTGAAGCCAGGGATAGCAATTTGTTCGAAAGAAAGGAAAGGTACAGTTCAAAAGGGTGGTTTGGGGGAGACGGACGAGAGGGTCTTCACTAAAGGGAGGAAGGAATTTGTGAAGGCTGGGATGAGTTTCGGTGTCAGAGGTTCTGGCCTGAGAGGTGTTGGGATGAGTGGACCAGTGGTAGTGCCACCTGAGGTTACAGGCAAAGGTGAGGAAATCATTAAGTAAGTTGGCTTGTTCAGTATGGCGGGAAGGAGAAAAGGGAAGGCCGTACGAAAGGACTTTGTGTTTGGTAGTTGAAAGTGTGCGGGAAGAAAGGTTTAGGACTGGTTGCGGGCATTTAGGATTTTTCTTGTTGGTTTATGGTGGCGGGTTCACTTATGTGGTTCCTTTTGAATCTCTGAGGGGCAGAGGTTAGGTTGCTCCGGCAATGGTTGAGAGAGGTCGGATTAGGACGATTAATTAAAGAGGGGAGTCAGTCCGAGTAGAGGGGGAGGAGTGGAGAATGAAGGGAGAGGCAAAGGAAGAAAGGAGCCTTGAGAAAGGGCAGAAAGACAAAGTCGAGAAAGTTAGGAAAGGTGTTTGTATCTCAGATTGAGCAAGACATGGGAAGCATCAGTTAGGGTTTGGTATATGTTGGCAATGGGGGGAGATGGTAAGGAAAGCAGGATTTTGATGAGAGTTTAAAGTTCTATGGAGAATTCTAAGACTTGCTAAAAGTGTAGCGAGGGTGCTAGGATGGTCGGATTAACAGAGGTGTATCTGTAGAAGAAAAAAAGATTATGTCGAACACATGGCAAGAAGCAGGAGAGGGGGATTTAGGGGGTTAGGCCTCCTAGGTGAAGGCAGGATTGCAGGAATTCAGTATGTGAGAGAATGCGAGAAAACTAAATGTGCTTATGCGGAAACAGGTAATCCAGAACAGAAGAGGATTGGAGGACATAATAACAGTAGGAGTGCAGAAAGTTCAGTAAAGACGAAAAAGGTGGGGTGCAGAAAGTTGTGTAAAGCCGAAAAGGGAAGTACAAAGAAGTCAATTAACTGAAAGTGAAACCAAAACATAACTAGCAAAAGAAAATAACTCAGGCAGGAAAGAGAAAGCCTCTGATGACCTGCTCCAAAATTATTTCAGTACCCTATCCTCAGCTCTCACTGCCCGTGGATATCCTAAACACCTCATCCGTAAACAACTGGACCGTGCCAACAATCACTCTAACACCAACCGACCTACCCGCGAAGCTGCCTCCGCTTCCAGTCTTCTCACCTAGTACCATCCCAGCCTTCATGCCCTCCAAAAGGTCCTCAAACTGGCGCACACCATACTCACTGCGTCAGCTGAAACTAAATGAGTTTTCCCGTCCTGCCCCAAAATACTCTACCGCAGACCTCTGAAAAACACGATTCTCACCAGAACTGGACCAATCTCTCACCCCCCCCCCTCCACACATACTCAAACCTGGCAAGTGCAATAGACCCTGCTGCAGAACTTGTCCTAATTTTGATCCTGGTCTGACCTTCGTACATCATGTCACTCACAAGACGTACTCTTTCCGACACTCCGACAGTTGCATATCTTCCAACCTCATTTACCTTCTACTCTGTAACCTATGTTTCGCTTTCTATGTTGGCGAAACCCAAACTCCTCTAACAATCCGCATCAACAACCATCGCTACTCCTCCAAATTACAACTTCCGCTCCTCGTCATACCTGAACACACTACTTATCACGGTTGCACCTTTGACGAATCCTTTCGAGTCAGCATCCTGAAAATCCTGAATCCTGACTCAACCTGCCAGAGTTTGAAAGAGATGGAAGCAGATGTCCTCTATCCTTTCCGCCAACCATGAACCCGGCCTCAACTGTATGTAATTCCCTGCAGCGCAGTTTCCTCTTCTTCTTCCTGTCTTAGTTCCGTCTCTGGTTGCACTTTCATCCTATTTTTCAATATTGTTTCTTTATTCTCCCTTTCCCCTTCATCTTCATTATTATTATTTCCCCTCCCCTCTGATTTTTACCCTCTTATTCCTTACCTACTTCTAGTAACCTTAGCACTTTCTTCTCCATTTGGTGTTTCCTCCGACCCATCTAGTCATTTTCCCGCCTCCATAACCTAGCCAGACTGTTACCCAGCATCACTTGGAAAAATGGCGCATCCTTAACACAAGTCCCGCACCTCTCCGCTCTTCCATTTTCTATCTTAACATGTGAAAAATGCTTTTACGAAACGTTCTTGTACGCCTGTCTCAGCATTCTACTGTGTAAGTATCTTTTTTATACCTGTTTTACCACCTTAATATTATATATATATATATGTATATAGCTTGCACAAAGGAAAACCGGGAGGGCAATTTAGCGCAAATTTAAGACAAATGAAGGAAAAAAGGATAATACTTACAGCTTATAGTTTAGTAAGCCTCACTCAACACCCTCACCACTTCCGTTCACATAAAACCCACCAACCATATGCAGTATTTACACTATTCAAGTTCCCATCCTTACCACACCAAGCAAGCGATTCCTTTTGCCCTTGCCCTCAGAGGACAACGCCTGAATTCCACCACCTCTCCTGCTGAAACTTAAAATTAACGCCTCCAGGAGGCTCTAGTCAACCGCGGCTACCTTTCTAACCTCGTAACCAAACAGATCCGCCGTGCATCCTCACACACTCAATCCACTCAAAAATCCAACCCACCGGCTCTAATCACCCAGTTCCATACTAAACTAACCAAGGTCAAACAAATCCTACACTCTAATTTCCACAGTTTCCAATCTGACCCAGAGACAAGATCAATATTCCACACCAAACCTAGATTAGTTTTTCAACATCCACCTAATCTTAGGAACATCTTAGTCCGTACGAATCCCTTCTTGCCATGACCCCAAACCGGCGCCCATACATGCCAGAGACCCAGATGTAAGGTCTGTTCCATTTTCACCAGTTCTCCCACAATCACTATCAATACTGCTAATGCCCGGTACATCCTCAATCCCAAGGGTACATGCCACACCCCTAATGTTATATACATCGTAACTTGCAAGTTCTGTGATGCCTTTTATGTGGGGGAAACTAGTTGTGCTAACATTCGTATTAATAACCGTCGTCACTTCTGTACTATCAACAAACCGGATGCCCCAGTTCCCTTGCACACCGTGTCCCACAATACCAATTTTGATCTATCTTTCCTGGTTGCCATAATCCACATTTTACCCCCTACGACCAGCACCTCATCACGCCATCTGTGGGAGAATGCCTTTATTCATGGTTTGAGCGCGAAAATAAAACCTGTCCTTAACCTTCAATAACCCTAAGCTTCCCTTTTCCTCTGCATTTTCAACACATTTCCATCCACGATCCCACCCTGTTCTTACACGATATACAGTTATTATTATTTCAAGTTTTTCTCCAGTATATAGGAAGAGAGCGAAGTTCATGTGTTCATAAAATACAAGTTTGAAGAGCCAGTCAAACTTGTATTTTGTGAACACGTGAACTTCGCTCTCTTCCTATATACTTGAAAAAGTGCGAATACACGAAATATAATGACTTTTTTATGTGTGTACATGTGAATATTTGTGATCTAATGCGAAAGTAAGCTGTAAGTATTATCCTTTTTTTCCCCTTCATTTGTCTTAAATTTATATTATATATATATATATAGAAGAAGCTGTGGCGGTTTAACATTTAACGTGACGTGCGACGTGCACATTAATTCAAATTAGTACATATCAGATAATTGTTTTAAAAGCAGGTCAAGATTACTTTTATATTTGCTTGTACGGCAAGTTAAACGACATCTTTTCGTACGCACTGGTATGCATTAAAAAAAATGGCGGCAACTTGCAAATTAGTGCTTCATACAGTTCCAGTCAGAAGCTGAATTATATGTTGTCACTTTGAGGAAAGAAATTATAAATGTGGTTATTTTTAAACGACCGTGAGATGTCTGCTGATAGATAATAGAAACTAGATATGTATGCCATGTTTAACAACGCTGCACTTAATGTTGATTTTCTAGTGTATAAAGGGCTACGAATCCGAACAAATTAGTAGCATTTCTTGTTTCTTAGGATTTCTTCAGAGTATATTATGTTTTAACAGTAATAATCACGCTCTTTGTTTCAAACTTCATATATTTTGTTACATGGATCGTGTGTGTGTAATGCTATATATTTTTAAAAAGGGAACTTGATATCAGTACATTTTTATTTACTGATATGTAAATACATCAAAGTGAAAGCATTATACAATAAATTCCTATTTCCGGATTCCTGTATGACTCTGTCTGACTTAACAATGCTTTTCGAATCTAGGATTTCCTAGTTCAATGTGATAAGCTACAAGTATGCATCAGTTGAAATTTAACTTTTAATTGCAGATGCTGTAGACACGACATAAGAAATTGAGGACTCGCATTATGGGATTTCAGAAGTGTAATATGATACGTTGAATAGAATCAACCAAATGACGGTTTGTCATTTTATTCTAACTAATAATAATACATAAAAGAAAACAAACTTCAATGTCTGTTGCCTTTCTGCATCAATCACACGCGAGCAACGCTAAGAGCAACGAACATTCAAAACATTACTCACGCACATATGCTGACTGGCGCATACATACTCCCCCGTTGAAATGTTCCCATTTTAATAAATCAAATATAAAACAAAAATAATTTTCGCTTGTTATCATCCTGGAGTGATATGAAACATGCTTGCATTTTTTTAACACAAGTCCAATTGCTTTGTGCTGAGCAAAATATTATGGGTTAAAATTTTAATATTGGTGGACGTGGACGTTTTTTGGGATACACAGATCACCGTTTAACACAATAACACCAACCATCAGTATTTCAGAAGCGAGTAAGGCTGCTAAGTTTATGTAATCCTTCAAGTTTCGTATTACTATCACTATTTCTTGATTCTGTGCCAACTTGTTTTTAATAGAACAATAAAATTCACAGTATGTTACACAAAAAAAAAAACAAATAGGTTTTACTTTAACATATTTTGTCACTATTTTGTCACTGCATCCTTGTTTCATTTTTTTATGCAGGTGCAACAGGTGAATCTACAAATTGAACCATCACACTTTCGCTAGTCCTGTATTGTACGAATTTAAGGTGTCCTCAGAGTTTTACTATGGGACGGTAGTACTTACTCTCCATCCTCAGTAATCACGGTGACAACTCACACCTTCTGGTCTGGACCAAGATGAACATTTTTGACTCTGGCTAACTTCCACTGTTGAGGAGGAAGGTTATGTTCCTTTAGTAGCACAAGATCACCAATTGTGGCGTTGTTTTGCACTGTTCGCCACTTTGATCGCTGCTGTAATTATGTCAAATATTCTTTTAACCATCTTTACCAGAAATGTTGCACCCGTACTTGAGTGAGCCGCCATCTAGATAAAGTGTTCACACATAAAATCTTGAGTGGGTACAGATATGAGAAACTGATCACCAACTAAGAAATGATCTGGGGTGAGAATGTGAGATCACTAGCATCACCTGATAGAGCAGTTAATGGCCGAAAATTTGTGTGAGTGTGGTATACATTTCCTCGTAGGCCAATGCCACCTTGCCTACAATTCGTTTCAGGTGATGTTTCACAGCGGCTTCCCAGGTACCGCCAAAGTGAGGATTCGTTGGAGGATTAAAATGCCAGTGATCCCGTTGGACAAATATGCAGATGTTGTATTATTGTCCTTGCTATAGGCACTGGATTTCAAAATTTCTTTCAAATCCCAGTTTGCCCCCACAAAGGTCGTACCGCAATCACTATACATATCAGACGGCTTGTTTCGTCTTGCTATGAAACGTTTATGTGCACTCAGGAAGGAGATTGTCGTAGCATCACTGACGAGCTCTAGGTGGATTTCCCTTGTGCATAAACACACAAAAACTGCAATGTATTCCTTCACGGTTTTGCATCATTTACGCAAGGTTTTCAGGATGATGGGCCCAGCATAATCGACTCCGCAGTGTAAAAACGGTCGGCCAGGATTGACCCTAGGCCTTGGTAAATTCCCCATAATTTGAGATGTGGTGTTATTATAACGATGGCAAGTGATACACTTACTAATTACAGTCCTCACTAGACTTCTCCCACTGATAGTCCAGTACTTGTGGCGCACAGTTGCTAACACGAGGGTTGGACCTCCATGAAGAGTGTTCAGATGTTCACTGTGCACCACAAGCTCGGAAAATTTGTGCTTCTTTGGTAGCAAAATAGGATGCTTTCTATCTGGAGTGACACACGCATTTTGTAACCTGTCATCTGCTCGTAACACTCCTTCCTTGTCAATAAACGGAGCTAATTGTATCAAACGACTTCTGGATGGAAGGAGTCTCCCCTGTTCTCAGGCACGAAAGTCTGACTCAGACTACTGCTGTTGAACCTGTTTCACTATATACGTAAGAGCTGAAGTGAGTTCAGGCACTGATAACGGTCCACTGCGTTTTTCTTCCATATTCTTACAGTTGTGTAAGAATCGTCTGCACCATGCTACTACTAGCTGAAGTTTTCTTAACGATGAGAACTTGCTCATTAGTTTATCGGACTTCGCAGAATGCAGTGCGATGACTGATTATTTCTTTTCTTCTTTCGCTGCTGGGTCTTGTTGTAGAGGCTGTAAAGTTGGCAACACTGGCTCTTGCAACCATGCTGAACCCTTCCACCACAGTTTATGAGTTATTAAAGCACTTGGATAAACGCCACGGGACGCTACATCAGCTGCGTTGTCACTGCTGCTGACATGATACCATTTTACATTTGTAGCAATTATTCGTATTTGAGACATCCTATTTGCCACAAATGTCTTCCGTCTACCTGGTGCAGAACTCAACTAAGAAAGAACAATTGCAGAGTCTGTCCAGGCATCACTCGCTCTACTTCGATCAGCCACGATTTACACACGCTATTAAGTAATTTCGCCAGAAGCACAGCAGCGCACAATTCTAGCCTAGGGAGAGTTTGAGTTTTGATCGATGCCATTTTAGTTTTTGTGGCCACTAAATATATGTCTATACTGCCGTCTGTGTTTCCGACCTTAAATACGCCGCGGCGGCATAGACACGTTCGGATGCGTCACAGAAGCCAAGTAATTGACATTTCACAAGGTTTGGCGGCAATAAAAGACGCTAAATAGTGACTTCTTTCAACATTGACAATTCATGGCAGTAATGAGACCACATGTCACATATGTCACACGGTAATGGATTATTCCCGAACTGCAGGATTTCGCGCTAGTTTACGTTCCACCTGTTCCAAACGATTTACTGCCACACCGCGAGATCCTCCCAATTCGGCACTATTGTCTTTAAAAGGTAGTTTCACGATGTCTTTTCTTTCGGCATTCCTGCTATGGTTAGCTGCGAAATGCTCTTCACAGCGAGATTTCTCACTTGACATTACGTTGTTTGCTGGTAATTCTTTAAGTTCCCAGAACTTGCGCAAAGTTGGCTCTATTTCACAAGCGGAATGATAACTAACGATAGTGGCCGTATTGCTCGTCAAATTTGCATTACCTGTGAGAACCTACTCTAACACTGTTTGAAGAACTGTTGGCGTCTCAGGAGGACCAACACATTTACCACTAAGCAATAGGTTAGGAAATACATGTGCTCCCAACAGAATGTCAGCAGGACCAGACACATTGAATGTTGGATCGGTCAACTTCAGATTATGAAGGTGAGCCCACTCATGCACATTGGATATGGTAACTGTAGGAAGATTGCCAGTTACTTTTGATACTACGACTGCTTCCGTGACAAATGTTTCACCGCCCCCACAGGTTGAAACTCGAGACTCACCATCCCACGTGATGTACCCACACCTTTACTCAGGATGCTTGCAATGCTTACATACACCCTATCCTTACGGAGACCAAGTTTTTGAACACAGAACTCAGATGCTAAACTCGATCCCGAGGCTGCATCTGGAAGTGCCCCAAACGGATGTGAGAAGTCCCTGGTATCCTTCACTTTTATACGGGCGTCGCGTAAGCCATAGTGCTGTTACCGCCCATAAAATTCATTTTGTCACCTTCACTTTCATAATTGCGGTGCATAAGAAAACCCGGGACAGAGTTGTCTGTATCAAGAGACGAAACTTCTGTACTTTGTTCTTGAGATGATAGGGGTACCGTTCCAGCTCTTGATTCGAAATGTAAAAGCGTGTGATGCATTTTTTGACATTTCCGGTACTTTGTAGAACCACAGCTTGATATGAGATGCCCTGCCCTAAAGCAATTAAAGCATAACTTTTTAGCCTTCACAAAATCATGCTTATCTTTCACACACATTTGTTGAAAATCTCTGCACTTATGTAGCTCGTGCAGTTGGCTATACTTTTCACATCTGATTTCCGCGGAGCTAACGGAAGTGGACGTCGCACTCTTTTCCAGCATGGTTTGATTCGGATTCAATGGACGCGTCTTGAAGCACAGGCAGATCCGGCGAGCGTTCGGGCACGCTGGTCTAAGAATTGGCTTAGCGCGGCCAACGATGGTAGTTCGGAATCTTTCTAATGAAAGTTCCCATTGTTGTCTGGAAATACTATCTAATTTGCTTGTCGTATAGTAAATTAAAATAGCACCCCATTGTTTGACAGGTAGTTCGAACACACGCAAAATTCGTACATATTCACTGGTTGTGTCAATTCATTTACGTAGGGTCACAGCTGATTCATGTTGAATGTGGGGGTTATTACACTAGTCTTTTTAAAGTATCGAACACGATTTCACGTTTGTTGTGGTATCTCTGGTTAAGCAACTCCCACGCTTCAATATAATTTGCACCTGTCACTACCATAGATTATAGTAATACTGCAGGTTCGCCTACTAAAAACTGACTTCAGGTATTGTAACTTGTCCATCGCTTAGGGAAGAGTTGTTCTGAACACTAGCCGTAAATAGATCCTTAAACGAAAGCCAGTCCTGTAAATTACCTGTTAATGTTGATAACTGGAGTTTAGGTGGGTTGACATCACCTTGTGGATTGGCAACTTGTTTCGGTTTTTGAACGTTTTCCTTGAGTGTGTAGAGTTTACACGTAGTGAATTAAGAACAACTTCCACTTCCCCTAGTTCGGTATCGTAGGCTTGAAACTGCACGTTATCACATTCTTTTGCTAAAACAATCAACAACTGTTTGCAGTCCTCGCTCAATTGTTTAGCTTTTTGTATAGATAGAGATATTGCAACACTGTCCTGTAATAAAGTATTAGCTTTATTCTGAAGACGTGTAACTTCGCGTTTTAAAACTGTTTTCTTTGCGAGCAATTGATCCATGTTGAAAGTTTCACACTTAACAAAATCTGACCTGAGAGAGGTAATTAAAGGCTCACTGATCACTATTACAGTGAAACGCGACTGTTTATGCGCACATACAAGTTCCTTATAAATGTTCTACCACTTGCACGACATAATAAATGACTGTTTATATTGACCGTTTGTCATTTTATTCTAACTAATAAAAATACATAAATAAAACAAACTTCAATATCTATTGCCTTTCTGCATAGGCCTTTCTTAGCATCACATACGTGCAACGCTAAGAGCAATGAACATTCAAGACATTACACTAGAGACCTGCACGGGCCGTATTTTTGGCCCGAGTCCAATCCAGCCCGAAAGTACGTAGGCCCGGCTCAGCCTGGGCCCGGAAAGCTTTAGAAGTTTTTGGCCCAAGCCCGGCCCGGCCAGATAAATTTTAAAAAGTTTTGGCTGGAGCTCCAATATATTTGTATCTGGTATAATAATAATAATATAATGCATACAAGCCTATGTGAGTGTTTGAACAATATGGCGCACTTAGATTTGCTATTCATTTTAATTTCATTCTACAGGATTGCTGCTTTAATTTATTTCTAACACAAAGGATCAAAATAATCCTTTCGCTTTGAACAGTAGGATTACTTGTAGTCGGAGCTTTCTTAAATCCAGCAAAGAAGTAGCTAGTCAAAGTATAGCTTTTAATTACAAAACAAATTATCAGAAATTTGACTACAACCGCAAGACCTACATTTGCGATATTTAACACCGTATGAGACTGCAACCCTGACTTCATCCACCATTTCTTCCTGCGGGTCGCTTAAAAGTGAAGAGAAGAACAAAGCGTACGGTTTCCTTTAATTTTATATCAAGACAACAACTCTGATTGTTCACCCCCTGGGATCCAATGGTTGGATTGACTATATTCTTGTATTGACAAGGACCATCAGAGGAAGCTTCAATACTCGTACTCTCTTTTGTTATTTATTGAGGGAAAGGCATGCAGTCACTCGTGTGACTGCCGACTAGGGTCAACGCCCCGGTGAACAACTAATCCTCTATAGCGAAAGTGGAGCCGGTAAGCAACACCCAACTCTAAATATTGCATTGTTTGTAATACCTTTCACTCAACGTGGCGCGCACACAGACTTGAATGTTTGGCTTTATTCCAATTATCACTTAACGAAAATCAATAATTATTGAACTGCTTTAAAGAAGTGCAATTAATCGGCCCGACCTGAAGAGAAAGCAGTGTCGGCCCGCCCAAGCCTGGCCCGGCCCAAAGAAATAGCGGAGATGGCCCGCCCAGGTCTCTACATTACACACGCACATATGCTGCACGCGCCCCGCCAACAACACAAGCTGGGCGCCTCATGAAAACGCAATAGTCAGAAAAAGAAAACACTAGTTCCACCTTTTATGTAAAGCGGAGAACTACAACAGATTAATTGGAAGTGCCAGAAATGACACAGACTGGCGTATACATACGTAGTCAATTAAAAATAGCATGTTGGTATCAGTGCCTACCTTAGTTACTCCTAACCTTGGTTACGCTACGATTTTTATCAAAACACGTCTTTTTTTAACTTTTTCTGTTCTGATATTATTGTGTACTAATTTGTTTTGTGCACAACTATAAATATTGTTTATTTATTTCGTGCTGAATGATTGTTTCAGGGTTTTCTTGCATATGTAACATAAGATTATTTGGAGGAAGATAGAGGAACACTGGAGGAAAATTTCACATTGAACACTGAAGTGCTTTATTGTTCCTATCTATTCTATTTTCGTTATATAGAATGTTCAGGTTATATAGAATGTTCATCGTCTCATTACCCATATTGCACTCATCTATTTTCATATTTCTCGCTTGGAGCATTGCAATCTGTATGCGATATTTTATCAGAAAATCAGATATATAGATATAACGTTATGTTTAAAGTAGTAAACATTTGTGAGGGAAGTCCCGAAACTCCATTCAGTGTACTAGAAACAAAGTAGACATCCTTTTTTTTTCCACCACGAACTTTGTTTATTATTTACTTCACCACACAACCTCGCTGATTTCAATGCACTTTTGAAATCTGTAGAAACATTTGAAGGATACACAGGAAAAAACATTATAGTCCAAACATTTGATTTTCAAGTAGAAAGAAAATTACTATTTGTCACGTGAAAATTACCTAATTGAGCAATTAAATGTCATTATAACCTCATATTCGCTTTTTTTTTTTTTTTTACTTTTTTTTCGTGTTCCCTTTATTTATTGAAACACTACGAAAATCAGCTTCTTTTAGCAGACCTTCATCTTCGTTTGTGGATTCTACTCCTTTTTCAGGGTAAACCAGAGAGAGCTGTTTTGTTTCAGAACCAAATTGAAGAATCAAGTTTCAGCTTAAGTGGCAGTGTTCGTGATATTAAGTGTTCTTTCATTCATGACCTGGATCAAAACTTCTTCAGAAAAAACTTTCAGTTTGTCACGAACCGCTCCTCTCTTCCAACACGAACTCGATTATTTTCTCATTTAAGCCACATTTCTTTCCGATATCTACTTCCTATGGCATCATTCCCTCGAATCTTCTGCGATGCTGAAATTACCGATTCGGAATCTGGAAACCACTTCTGAAAAGTTCTCTGAGTCCGTGCATTGTCACCAAGTAAGCTTTCACCTCTTGAAGCTTTCTGCAATCGATACTCCGCGATGAATATAATAGAGCGTCAGGATTCCTTTAATTTGATGTGGAAAGTCACTTGGGTCGCGCATTACATTCAAGTTTGTCTTCTTTCCTTGTCTCTATGATGTCTAAGCAACTTCTTAAAAATATGAGATATTTTTACCAAATAGATTAAATAAGATTTTTTTAGAGGAATCAGAACCTTTAATAGAGTTTCATATGAATGGACTTTTGAAACCCCCTCGTATAAAAGTAATGTTTTTAGCAGTTCTTTATTAAAGATTTCACTACTAGTTGTACGACGAGTATTCAAATAGGCCTACAAGTGCTTTTAGGAATCCATGGTTACCTGATTCTCTAGACAGCTATTTAAACTATTTTCCCCAATAACTCTTCAGGTACCGACTGTCCTGCATTTTTTCCAGCAGTAGCATGTTTCACGAAGGGAACAACTATAACTCTCACGGAGCAAATCATGATTAGCTTTAAGGATTCATAATTAGAACGTGTGCTTCCTCACTGTTCTTGAGATTTTCAAGATCTTTGAGCCGATGGATTGTCAGGCAATTGCAGCCAATTTCGAGGTTGTCTCCGAGTGATTTTTTTTTTTTAAGTACGTTACATTCATTATCTACGTTCCTGCCATACAGTCAGCTAACACCAGAGTTTCATCATTATTAAATAAAATTGTAAGAAGATTTCACAGTGTGCAAATCTTGCCCTAAAACACTTTACTAAACCAGATGCAGTTCTAAGGGCTATGTGGTATGGTGTAGTAGGAAAGAATTAACTTTTATCATCCGTACATATGTTAACCGCACTTTTTAACAGCTCTTCCACGTTTTCAGGTGTCGAGGGCTAGCAACAGTGATGCTGATTTCCAGACTTAGCAGTTGAAGAATAGTGTATCGATTTTCTTCCTTAATACACATTTCAATACACAGTTGTTCATTCTATCATGTTGTTGCCTAATTGAGGATCATCGGTTAAGCTCTTGATTGAAACAGTCATGCCTTAATATGAAAAGAACGCACTAATAGTTCAAAATAAACTATCATGGAAAATCTTCATGAATTCACTTTTTTCTTTCACGTAGCTTAAAGCGAATGAAAATGTTGAAATTCATGGTTACGCCTCAGCTACTTGCAGACCTGTCTGCTCAGAATATAAACGTTTGAGCTTGCGTGGATAGGAATCTGTTGCTACCAGCAGTGTTTAATATATTTTCTTCTAAACTACTATTCAGAAGTATAGATGCATTCTGCAGATTTTTTTAAATTCCCTTATTGTTATCCTCGATCAATACGAGACTTAAATTATCATCGCGTGTGTATTTTTGTCCATAATCCCGTAATCACTAAACAGAAGTACTCAATGCATAGGCTCACCCCCACCACCCACCCCAAAAATGCAGCAGCAGCAGCAAGGAATTAAAAATCGTATATGATTCATTAATTTTATAACCACGACCTCTATCACATTTTGAAATTGGCTTGCGACTTGCAAAAGGTTTAAGACATTACGCTAAAGCATGAAAAGAATACCACAGGAAATGTGTTAATGTTTGTGTATTTGTGTTGTTTAAACGAGAATGAAAATAGATAATAAAAATTCCTTGAAAATAGTGAATAACAAGAAATATATTGTTTAAGTGTATGTATATTGTAAATTTGTCTTAAATGGTGTCAGATAGGGGTCAGATTATTTTCACAGCAACTATTTATCATGTTAATTAGTTAAGCGTGATTGATAGATTGTGTATGTTTCAACTTGAACATTCAGAATTACTTATGACATTTTGTTCTTTTCTGTTAATAGGTATATCAGTGCAAGATTTTGAAACACGTTGTGCAAGATCATAACAGGACATTGAAACCAGCTCATCTATCATATAAGTGTACAGTATGTACTGCCACATTTGGTATGTACAAACTATTCGAGAACCACGTCTATTCGACTCACAGTGTAGTTGCGAAGCGTGTAATGGACAAGAAGGCAAAAAATAATCAGCAGTCTACATCAGTTGCGCTTCCAGCTCGAACTTCAAGTCAGGCGCCAAATTCTTCGATAAATTCTCTTAAAATAAATGCTAAAGGTACAGATGCTGTTCAAAAGGTTAAGCCAGGCCTCATTAAGGAATCTACACTTGCAGTACAACAGGAAATAAGGCGTAAACTTGTATGTAAAATATGTGATACTTCATTTGAGCCTACAGCCTTTGTCAGTCATTTCAAACGCAAACACTTAAAGAAGTGCAGTGTAAAGTTGTGTAAGATCGATCAATGTTCTACATGTAAAAAGAAGCATATGACCGAGGAAATGCTAAATTATATTAGGTATAAGAAGGAATGTGACCTTGTAGTCGAATTGTCAGATGATGAGGTGGATGAGGAAAGTCAGAATGATTCTTCGGAATCCAAATGTCTGAAGGAAATAGTACGAAACAAACATATTCTAGAGGCAATAACAAAGCAAATTGAAATTATTGAAATCGGAGATTCTCCTGTAAAAGAACCTCACACGAAGAAAGCTGAAGCAATAGAAAAAGAATTCGACAGTAATATTTGTATATCGCCAGCAGGTAGCGAGGGTTTGCCCTCTATGAGGGAAAAGCTCAGGCAAAAAATGAACATAGATGTTACCCAGCAAGTATATGGTGGAAATCACAAAGACTCAGAGGAAAGGAGAAGTGAAGCAAATGCAGCCAAAAAGATGAAACTGAGCGTAGAAGTAGTAGAGAAAGAGAAAGAACAAATAGGAATAGATGCCACAAATAAATCGGATAATGAAATGGGAAATGAACAATGGAAATATGAATCTTCAAACAACAGGAGCAAAATTAAAAACGTTGAAGAAGCTGGGGACGTCCAGATGGGTGAAGTCTCAAAGTAAACACGTACTTAGTATTTTATAAATAAAGATAGCTCACGACATACATTTAGGGTATATTAAATTATGTAAGTTTTTTTAAATATCACTTGTTATGTATGAGCCCGAAAGTATATAAATAAATCGTCTTTGTTCAAGTTGCAAGTCGTTCACACCACTCAGGGTATTTTTACTAGTCATGTGTAGACTTTCGAATTCTTAGTTTCATTATCTCATTGACGATTTTTATGGTGCTATATAGGATAGTGTTCGCCTCCTGATTAAGCATAATGACAGGGTAGTGCTCCAAGATCTCAGTGACGGAAAAGATAATTTGAAAGATGATGATGATAGACATTGCAGTGAATTACAAGGTAGTGTCAGAGATTGAATTGCTAGAAATAATGGCGAAACTCCTCTGAGCCAGCATTTTGTTGTTTATAAGATAATTTGTTAAATTTGTTTCCTTCCATTTCAGATAGTGTGTGTTCATTGACTCGCTACTTTGTACTTCCTTGCTTATTGTTCACAGGTTTCACCACCTGACTGCAAATCCATCAACCTTACCCTCTTCTAGTCTGTTTTCAACTTTCCATTTGTTACTGTAGATTCTATAGGTCTAGTGTATGGGGTATAATTCCAAATTCTAGCCTACTTTTCGGAAAATTGTCGTTACTGTGATGGTTTTAGATATTTACAACTGGTAGTATCTGCATGTAGATGAGTTTGGTTATGTTCACAAATACTGTGATGATACTAACAAGTATTGCCTTCACCATACAGTGTAGAAAATAGCACGAAGTGCTCTATGCTTTGTTACAGAGAATCTTAGTTGTAAGTGTTGTGTGCACTTGTACTCTTCTTGTATGCATTTCTTCTTTTCGCAGTTTCTTGTTTGAATGATTAAAACAGAACCAATATTTGAAAAGTGAAGAAAACCTTTGTTTATTTATTGTGTGATATTCCTTTTGTGTTATAGAGTTAACAAGAACAATACGTGAGATAAATGAGTAATACAGTATTTTTTGTGTGAGTTGAAACATGTTTTAAGAGAATGTATCATCAGATGAAGTGAGAATAAGTTTTTGGTACTAATGACAAGTGAATTGTACGTGAAATATTTAATCCTATAATCCATTATTTGTATATCTAGTTACATAAATATCCTTGCTTCAACGGATAAATTGTACAAGGGCCAAATTCGTTACGTACAGCTATTAACTGATTTGATCATAAAATAAAATTTCCAATCTTTGCAACAAAGGTATTGCTGGCATAACTAAGTGCGACTGACTCACTCGATCCCTTGCTGGATATGAGTTTAATTTTAGGAAAGTTAAATATAAATACGCTAGAGAAAGCGATGGAAATAAAACTGTTACTTGCTGATTTTAAGTGTCAATTCGAAGGTATTACTTTCCAGTAAGAGAGTAAATATGAAACATTGTATGGAACATAATCACTATACAGCAGATTTTTTTTCGAGCTCAGGTGGTAGAGAAACTATACTTAATTGCATCTAGAAAATCAAAGCAAGCTTTATAATGTTTACAAAGCACAACGTTTCAAGTATTTTTAAGTTGAAGAAAGAATATTATGTTACTGTAACTTGTGGCCAGTAATATACTGTATTATAATTAGATGCAAAGATTTTATAATATCTGGTTTTAAGAAAACAAGGCTGTTCAGCGTAAAATATGATTTTGTACTGTAGATTTATAAAAACTTCAAAAAATAAAATACAATGTTAGGAACTGAAACTATCCTTTAACAATCGTTGTCTTGATTTTCCGAAATATAAGGATTTGTATCTTGGAATATTATCACAACTCAGCTCACGAAAAGTTAGTTAAGTCTGCCGTAAAGTTTTACCCTTGCGGTCTTTCCTGAATTTAGTCTGGGACCATAGGGTAAAAATTTTAGTCCTGTATGCTACTTCGTGAAGAAAGCAAGGGACTACTTTTAATGTGTTTCTAGATGTGTCAGGAAACCAGAATGTTTTGGTGCCACTTTCACAATGGCGTCGTTTCAAAATGGCGACTTAAGCTTTTATAAAATGTGCGGTATCTCTGGTCTCCCTGCACCAATTTTGATCATTTTTTTAAAAAAATGGTAAATAATTTAATACTCCTTAAGTTCGATTATCACAAATTTTCTCGTAGTGTCAAAAAATCTAAAAAAAAAAAAGAATCTTAACGGTTACTAGCACTAATCAAAAAATCATAGAAATCTGAGAGAGTGAGGTAGACAAGATGTGTTGAACTGACATGGAATGACTTCTATGCAAAGAAAATGAGAGAAAATATTTTTCACATTTTAATGAAAAACTGACAACAAAACATAGTTGCACGTCTTGCAATTAAGATCAAAAAACACTGAACTGCTGAACAAGACTATATTATTTGTAAAAAAATAAATTTATTTTTTACAAATAATATAGTCTTGTTCAGCAGTTCAGTGTTTTTTAATGAAAAACTATTGACAATACGAGAAAATTTGTGATAAATCAAAATTAAGGAGTATTAAGTTATTCAATATTTAAAGAAAAGATGATCAAAATTGGAGCAGGAAGACCAGAGATATCACACATTTTATGAAAGCTCGTACAGTTTTATTTAACATTTGCTGAAAGATCATTAGTTTCATTACATATATCAAAGTTACTACTATTTCGAATTAGTTGTTTACAAGAATATAAGACACAAAAAGTAGTTTTAAAACTGAATTTCTTCACAACTATCGTTACATGTGGTATCGCAACAAAACGAATCGATAATTTCTTTCATTCAGAACCTTCTCTGCACAAACAATGTGTAAAAACTAGCAAAAAACAAGAAAATATGAGTTATTAAAGTTAATGTAAAGCAACGATCTCCAACAAAGGATGGCAGCACTACCTCAGTATATGTCTAATGTATTTTCACTGTTACACGAAATTTCATTGCTGCTGCTACAAATTCAAGCATAAAGAGTTCAAATTTTAGGGAAGAAAGTTCGTAACCAATTCAAGAGCATGATCGATGCAGATTTTTAATTTTCTTTTTTATGCATTGTTGAAAGAGCTTCATTGTTATAGGTTTTAATATTCACAACAGCAATGAAGCTATTTCAACAATGAAGGAAAACAAAAATAAAGAAAATTAATTAGACGTAGTCTAGGTTTAATGAACAGTACTCCGAATCTATTTGTGTATTCTGAATCAGGAGAATTACCCCTTAGATTTCGAAAAGAATATATTCTAATCAAAAATATTTTGAAAGACGAAACTTTTCAATTTCATATATCCCACAAATACACCAACAGTATTTTAGAAAATATAAACAGAAAACGACTTCACAATAATAGAAACTATAAAAACTTTATTTGGTATCACATTTATCAACAATATCAAGAAGAAATTCAGCAAATTATAGTAGTCCGTAGTCTACCTCTCTTTTCTTTAAAATTTTCCTCTACATCGCGAATAAATACTTCAATTTTTCGATTTAATCACATGAAAGAATATTACCAAAAATGGCCAGGTTTTTACCACATATATACAGATGGCTCTCTCCAAAATAGAGGTACAGGGGCCGCTATTTACGATCCCATAACTAGATATGAGGAACAAATTCATTTACCGGATGACACTTTATTCTCGGCAGAAATTTTCGCAATATATTTCGCATTAAAATATAGTTCCAAAATTAAACATAATAAAATTCTTATTTTAACTGACTCAGAATCAGCAATTCATTCTCAATTCAGCCGAAAATCAACTTTTTAAAGCGTCTCATTTAATTAACTCTTTATATTTATACCAAACTCTTATTGCGACTGGTAAAAACATACATATCACC
This sequence comes from Lepisma saccharinum, assembly GCA_022664845.1. Classification (NCBI taxonomy): domain Eukaryota; kingdom Metazoa; phylum Arthropoda; class Insecta; order Zygentoma; family Lepismatidae; genus Lepisma; species Lepisma saccharinum. The sequence goes on along the minus strand of JAGDQP010002068.1, from coordinate 5,056 downwards.
TGGGTTCCCGCTCATTCATTCAGTATATTTAACATTACTGACAAACTAGCCTTCAATTCTGTTATAAATAAATCAATAACTAATTTACAGTTACACATGATTCTCCATCTTTATCTGTACATACTAATAGACCTTATATTAATCTACAATTAAATCGCCCATGGTTTTATAAATTCTCTTCTATAAGACAAGTCATCACTCTATTCATCAGACTTAGATCGCTACATACGACTACTAAACTACACTTGCATAAAATACAAATTTTAGAATCCCCTTATTGTGATTGTGAAACTAATACATATTTAGAAGATATCAATCACATACTGTTTGAATGTAAAAAATATGACTCTCAAAGAACTTCATTGCTAAAGACTCTAATAAAACAGAAAATTCCTCAGCCTATGACAATTTACTCTCTCATAGAACCACCCGACAAAAAATTAGGATATATTTTATTGAATTTTTTCAAAAAAATCAAAAAGCTTCCATAACTTAATTAATCATTCTCATCCAATATTCGCTGTTCTAAAAATTAAAATATATATATATATACATGAGATTCATACTATCAATTAAAAGTCTTAATAGAAAATGTATATGAATTATGAGAATTATTCTGGTTGTAACTCTCCATAATTAGATCTTACATGAGAATTCATATCTAACAGCTTCATTAAAGTTAAGACCTAAAATTACTGTTCAGTATCTAAAAACATAGAAAAAATTGTTCACTCGTATGAAGCCTTAAATTATGTACTATTCTATCTCTCAGTAACATTAAGTTTCATCAAGTCAGTCCCAGTTTACTCAAAAAAAAAATCTGGTGTCCACCACCACTAGTGTAAAATATCAAAGTGTTATCAAGAAACTATTACCTATGATTTTCACCTATCTCAAATTAAGTCAATTCAAGAGTCTACAAGCAACTATGGTACAAATTCGACGGAAAGGCTTCATCTTTCCAGTGTTGGATAGTTACCAGTTATAAAGACGAAGACGACATCGATTATGCTTTTGAATTGGTTATGAACTTTCTTCCATGAAAGTTTGAGCTCTCTAGGCTTGAATTTATAGGAGCAGCAAGGAAATTTCGTGCAACGATAAGAATACATTAGACATATACGGAGATAGTGCTGCCATCTTGTGTTGTAGATCGCTGCTTTACATTATCCTTCGGTAAGAAATACAGTATTTAATAAATAATTAAATTGGCTATGCACTGTTATGTAATGTAAATGGTCTTTTCTGTTGACTTAACTATAGGGTTGCCACCCGTTCGGGATTCACCCGGACAGTCCGGGAATCAAGGGAATTGTCCGGATTAGAAAATTAAATGTCCGGGAATTCAATTTCTACTAGAAACCTTAATTCTTTATTTCGTGAGAAATCCTTGACAGTGACATTTTATCATATTTCCAAATTTAGTTTTATAACTGGCCATTACACCCGCAGTACACGAGGTACCGTTTGTGGTTGATTGTCAATTAACTTGCTTTGAAATAATTTACAATAAATTGTTGATATGGGTAGGGTTGCATGTTCATTTAAAAAATCGGTAGGTTATCATATAGATAAGTAAGGGCTGATTTAGACTACATCATTAGTTAATAAAATATAGGTAATAGCGAATGTATAAGGGACATTCCGAAAGCAATGCCTTCTATTTATTTCCATCAAAACAACAGCAGCTACAGGAAGCATAATAACACAGTAAAAAAGGTAAAATTTCAGCTGCGTAGAGTTATTTTTCCACATAGTCTCTACCATTCTTAATTCACTTTGTCAGCGATGAACAAGAGCCTGTAGGCCGCGCTCGTAAAAATCAGAACCAGCAGATGCAAACCACTGTCTTACAGTTACGCTGACAGCATCCTTGTCTCAAAAATGTTACTCACGTAATCCATCTTTCAGAGGTCCAAATTGATGAAAGTCTGAAGGTGCTTAATCGGGATATACGGTGGATGTGGTAGGACAATCCAGCCAAATTTTACAATATGATCGGTGGTCGCGAAAATGGTACGTGAAATGTCTGACTCTGGAAATTCGAGCTTTTAGGCTTCGTCAATGTTTTCTTGTAGCGTTCAAAATTGAAAGTTTCTCCAGGCTCCAGGACATTAAAAAATTTCACACCCTGCATATTCCAAAAGACTATGCACATCACTTTTCAAGTCAATGGCTGTGTTTTTTCTTTGCTGTGCAATTCGCATGTCGTTACTCTATGGACTGTCTTTGGATTCCGGCACGTAATGGTGACACCACGTCTCAGCCCCGGTAACGATGCTGTCCAGGAAATTGTCACTTTCAACCTGAAATTAGTGCAGCAGGGCCTGGCAGACTTGCATTTGATTCATTTCTGGTCCTGTGTAAACATCTGAGGGACCCACCTAGAACAAACTTTGCGATAACCCAGCTACCAACATCATTTCAAATATTTTACAGCCAACATTAAGCCGTGTTCATATTTCCCTTGTAATTCGCTGATCATTACGGATGAGGTGATCGATGCGGTCCTCGTTATTAGGAGGGACAGCTGAACAGGTACTCCCAAGACGTGGTTTGTCGTGAACATTACACTTTTTTCAGTAACGTAAAGAATTTCTACCATTCATTACTACTAGGGAGTGCTAATCTCAAATATAGCTATACAAAAATTGTAGGATGTAAGTGTTTTGTGTTATGACAACTTTTACCGTTTCGTATATAGAATAAAAGTGACTATTCATGTTGTCTTGATTTTATGAATGTTTGACACAGTTTGAATCATAACACAGGCTATCAGACATGGAATTAGTGATCAAAATCCTACAGGAACAAATGAAACTCAGTTTTAAAACAAACCAGGAGTAATATTTTCTTTAGAACTTTCAAGAAGAAAAAAGTGTTACTTTGTGCCTATGTTTTCCTCTGTGAAGTTTGTCTTCCGGAGAAATCATCAGTCTCCTCTTCTCCGATATATTTGTTCCTCTCTGTATGCCCGTCACTTATATCTCATCAGAACCTCCTGGTGTTCCTTCCTTTCTTTCCATTTCCAACAAAACTTTTTCACATATAAGACATTTTTTCATGCTATAAAAGTCTTGCATGAAAGTAAGGATGCGAAATATGCAGCGCTTTTGTTATTTCTTTGCCACGAGAATCCATCTTTTAACTTAGCATCAGTTAGATTTGGGAACTATTCCCCTTAGCCGTTTCAATCTCTCACCTTCCTTCTTCTCTTCTTTTAGAGATGTCATCAAATCTAGCTTTATGTGAAAAGACAAGAAAATGTTTCAAGGATCCACCAAGGGTAACGGGGGTGGGGCACAAGACCACCAACGAGCTGTGTCCATTTTAGGCAATGAGAATCTGCTGATATTTTGAATCACTCACAGTTAAAACGAGATTATATAAGTGTCTGCTTATCAATTTTTTTCTTTCCTATATTGCCAAACCGCAACACGAAGATCAAGAAAATCACATACTTTTTATAATTAAGAGCAATATAACGCAAACATTATACGTGATAGAAAACTTTAGATATTGAACTTGAATTCAGCATACAGAATTCAATAAAATTAAATAGAAGTATTTTCACCAAAGTTACCAACTTTTACCCTATGTTATTTTTGACACCGTTGAAACGTACCACACACGTCGATAACTGTGCTCACATCCACTGTATCGTCTCTCTACGCCTTTAGCAAGCGTCTGTGGATGTTATTGGGTGCAATTTATTTAACAGTGAGAAATTCAACAACATACCTCACGCCATTTTCATAGACTGCCCTGATGGTACTATCTATCGTACGACAACCAAACTAACAAGGAGACCATCAATGAGACCACATCAAAACTTACCCTCAAATTTTGCTAGAAGAATCTACGTCCTATGGAGAGGTAATATACAAAGAATAGCTGCCCATATTCACTGCAAGGTACCGGGATAGGGGTTGGATTATTTGTCCAAGTGTACAAAAAGCGTATTTTTTTATTCAATCAAGATAAGTCACTTCTGCTTCACTTTCGGCCCGGAATGAAACTACTACCGAGTTGTAGCGTCACCTCCAATACCGCAGTACTTCTCGCCAGGGACATATATAGGGGGCCTTGACCCCCACCAAAATTTATTTTGGTTAAATAAGCAAAATTATATGTTTTTCACAAAACAATAATAATAATAATAATTTCGGGGCGATCCAGAACCCCTAAATACACCCCTGTTTTAGTCCCGCTGGGATGTTTGAGGTGACGCTAAAACTCGGCAGTGTTTCATTACAAGACAAAAGTGACTTTTGTTGACTGAATAAAAAAAAAGTACACTTTTTGTACACCGACTAATATTCCAGCCCCTACTCAGTACCTTGCAGTTATTATGGGCCGCATTTTATATATATATATATATATATATATATTACGTCTCTACATCAGGACATAGATTCTCCTGGGAAAACTCCAGGGTAGGCTTCGATATAATCTTATTCACGGTCTCCTTGTAAGAAGAAAATTCTCTCCAATGGAAATTGCATATCAACATGAAACTTATACAATTTAACTTAAGCAAACTTCATATACGTTACAGGTCTTTCCTACACAAATGAGAGTAAATGTTAATTAGCACAGATGAAATTGAAATTATCATAATGAAAGCTCTTATACACCTGAACGCAAAATGTAGTTTCTGTATCACAACACAAAAGAAAAACAAATTTTCTATATGTTACTTGAACAATAATTGAATCGTTTACTTTAGAGAGGACAGATATCCACGACAAAAAAGCCACAAAGAAACACCCTTTTCAATAAAAATACCTGACACTCCTGTATAAAGTGCATTTTAGTAAAAATGAAATACAAAAAAAAAAAAAAATAATAATTCTTTAATTTAAATACTTTTTGAGTCTCCTGTAAAATTTTTAAAATGTGACGTGCCATTTCTAAAATAAACTGTTCAATTCTACAAAGCAAGTAATTAACATAAAATCGAATAATGCAAAAGAAAAAAACTCAGCGTGATGGCTGGCATTGCTTTTCCTTCACAAGCTTCTTGATGCTTGGTGATAAGTTCGACAAAGCACAC
>JAGDQP010002067.1:86905-110342 GCA_022664845.1 Lepisma saccharinum | reverse complement strand
CGGCGTGCTAAAGCGTTCTGGTCCCTGATGAGAGGTTTGGCCCGTGCAACACGACCCCGTAAGTTCATGTCATGTAATTCGCGGCGGACTGTGATTGTCGAAACAGGTTGGGGGAGGTGCTGATTGAGTTCCTCCGTCACTTGCGCCGCAGTGGCACGACGGTTCCGCGTGACAATGCGCTTTAATACCCGGCGTGCCCTGTCACTGATGCTTTTCTTCCGCCCACTGTTCCGCTTCCCCGATGTGGTTTTCCCGTGTGTTGTGTAGGCCGTCATCACCTTCGACACTGTCCCTGGCGACACACCTAACACACTAGCCACTGCCGTCACACTCACTCCACATAACCGCGCACCAACAATTTGCCCTCTTTGAAACTCTGAGAGGTCTCCCATTTTACACTACCTCCGCCTGCTGCAGCCACTGCACACTCCTGTTCCACGACGCCTGACGTAGTATGGAGACCGACCTAACACACCACCACCAGCAGTCCGGCGCTGCGGTCGCCACGACACCACTGCCAACCCATACATCTGACGTGTTGCCAACTACAGGTGTTTCCATTATTCTGATAAGCATCTGTAGTTTTATAGACTTCTAACCGTTAGTGCGAGATGTATACTTAATGTGCACCTAGTGCACACACACCCATTCACAAAACAGATACACTTTTACACTTAAATTTAAACATATTGAAATATTTGAAGTACAGTGAAAGTAATGTTTTAGTGTGTTCAGTAGTTTGTAATGTGTGTGTTTTTAAAAGTTGAAATATATTCTTTTTTAAGTAATAGTATATGAAAATGTTTACTACAATTCGTACTTCATCTTAGGTTTAGGAATTGCGAAGTCTTCATTGTTTGTTTCTCAAACTGTTTACATAAATTGAGACTTCAAGAAGTTTAGTTTCAACTTTTCTGTATTCGGTTAACTCATTCCTAAGCTATATCTGCTTTTGAAGTAAATTCAAAAGCTGCCTTGTAAACAGAATGTGCTTTTTTTACTAGACCTTGTACACTGTGCATTTTAAAGTATGCCAATTGGTTGTAGTCGAGGTTGTGCGCCTTTATCGCGCACTCATTTTATCTAAGCTTACCTATGGTTGTCACGCTTATTCCTCTGCACGATTTTCAGCCTTACATATGCTCGATAGTGTCCATCATGCTGGAATTCGACTCTCCACTGGCGCGTATCGCACAAGTCCTGTGACCAGTCTTTGTGTTGATGCTGCTGAACCACCGCTCGAGATTCATAGGATGTACTATGTGCTGAGCAATCTTCTCAGATATCATATTTGGCAAGCCACCCAGCACATAACTTAATCGTATACCCAGTACAACGAGCCCTATATGAACGCCGTGGTCACGCTACCCGACCACTTGGCATCCGTGCATTAGAGTTGTTGGAGAATCTGAATGCAGACCGCCCAACTGTCTGTCCTGTCCGTTTAAGTCTCCGTCCGCCGTGGACACTTGCCCGCCCACGGATTGATCTTTCTTTGTCACACTTCAAGAAATCGGAGACCTCCATGATTGAATTCCAGCAACGTTTTCTTGCGTTGCAGAGTCATTACCCATGTTTTATCTCTGTTTTTGCCGATGGATCCAAATCAGATGAATCTGTTGGATGCGCGTTCGTTGTAGAAGGGGATGCCCGCCAATTTTGTCTTAATACCAAAGCCAGTATTTTTACTGCTGAGCTATATGCTCTTTTAAAAGCTTTGGATTTTAGTCTTGTTCATGGTTTCAACCGCATCCTTGTTTGTACAGATTCGAAGAGTGTTGTTCAAAGCCTCGACAATATGTATTCTAAACATCCGCTCGTGCAAGATATTCTATGTAAGACACACGCCATCTGCTCTGCCGGTGGTGAGGTTGTCTTTTCGTGGATACCAAGTCATGTTGGTATCCATGGTAATGAATTGGCAGACGAAGCTGCTCGTGAGGCATCTTTAGGACATGATGATATATTATAGGCAGGTTACACGGAATGAATGGCAACGACGATGGGATGACGTCGCTGTTAATAAATTGAAAGAAATTAAGGTAACTGTTGCTCCATGGAAATCATCTTGCCGAGATAGTAGGCGTGACGAAGTCCTTTTATGTCTTCTACGTATAGGCCACAGTCGCCTGACACACGGTTATTTGTTACGATGATTGGATCCACCACATTGTAATAATTGCAATGTGGTTTTAAGTATACGTCACGTGCTTTTAGATTGTCCCGGATATAATCATCTCAGACAACGTTGTAATATCCCCAATGACATGGCGTCATTATTAGTTGATGAACCAGGTATGTTGCGGAGAGTTTTTAGGTATATTCGTGTGACAGGTCTATCTCCGTCTCTTTGAGATGATTATGTCCCTTAGCTGTTAAGTTTTATGTTTTACAATTGTTTTGTTTTGTGAAGGCCCATTTACAGCCTTCTTGTTTTTATCTCGTTGTGCTAAAGACTCTATACATCTTTAGTTTCTACCACTATTCTTTCTGTTTCTGAAGACAGTTTACATCTTCAGGCTTTTATAGGATTGTATTATTTTAGTTAACAGCTATTTTTAGACGTGACAACGATAAGGGGCTTCCCCCCTATCGGGACGGGCGTAAGCCCTAGTGCTGTTACCGCCCATACAATTAATTTTATCTTTATCGAAATTGAAATTCCCACTTGGCTAAAAAATAGTTAGCAGCTGTATATGCATGATAGAAATAAACAAAGTGAAAGACACATATCTTATCGTCAGCTCCACTACATCATAATTCTTTTGCGGGAAATCCTTTCAAGATGAACTCCTCAATAGTCAACACTAACCAAATATAATGATTTATTATAACTTTTATTGTCATTCTTTCATTATTTGCCTATATACGAAGTCATTTGTAATGATTCAGCATTAACTTTGGGAAACTCTAGCTCCAAAAATAAGAACTTGTTTTACTGACGAGGAAACTATTTCAGCTGATTAGCCGATATTTTTTTTACTAGGTTTTAACTTGTAATGTACGAAAATGGTATCCATTGATCCAACTTTTTAAATATTTTTACAATAGATTTTTTTTTAGAAATGTCGATTTGTGTATAATTGTACACGATAATGCGTAGGTCTGAATTCATTTATCGTGTTGAAACCGCTGCGGAAATTTTGCGTAGTGGCAATAGATGAAAAGCTCCACCCAGTGAAGATATGAGCATGCACCATGGCTGCCATCTTGAATTCAGCTCAAGAATTTCGAAAAGGAACGAGGTCATGTGACATATTGTTTTAGGTTAGTTCGTTCTCAGAAATCCAATTTGAAGACATTTCTCACCTATGTTCATTTGTTTAGGAGATAGGGATTCTGAAATTGATCATTCGATAACAGATATGATCCTAGAGTTAGCTTACGTATGTAAAAGTATACATAAACCAATTAAAACATGTAGAATACATTGTCTTATAGAGTTGAAGTTATTGTTTTGTATTGCTATTGTTAAACCGAATGTTTTGGGTAAGATGGTCTCAAAATTAAGCACATTTTATAGGACGCCAAATTCGAATTTACAGAATCCCTTATCTCGTAAACAACTAAACGTAGTTGACTAATGTCTTGAAGTTTGAATTTCTGAGAACAAACTAGCCTAAAACAATATGTCAATGGCCCCGTTCCTATTTGAAATTCTTGAGCTGAATCCAAGATGGCGGCTTCCATGGTGCTTATATCTTCACCAGGTGTAGCTTTTCATCTATTGTCATTACCCAGAAGTTGGTTCTGATTTCCGCAGAGGTTTCAACACAACAAATATATTCAGATTTATGCCTTACCGTGTACAAAGACACAAATCAACATTTCTCAAAATTCCTATTGTAAAAATATTAAAAGGTTGGGTCAATTGATGTCATTTTCGTACATTACAGGTTAAAACCTAGTGAAAAAAATAGTTCATGTAAATATCGGCTGATCATCTGAAACACTTCCCTAGTGAGATGCACAACATCAATTTCCGTTTTTGTACTATAGATAAAGAGTATTCAAGTATTTTTTCTGTTTTTAGGATTGATGGTAATATATCGCAATTAAAAGGCTTTTTACGGTCCATATCTTAGTTTGGTCAACAGTGCCGCAGGAACATACGCCATTGGACCAACATTGATCAATTGTTGGGTCTGTTAGAAAATTGTTCGTAACATGGCCAACAGGGTGCCAATGACAGCTACGGTTGACTGAGTGTTTCCAATTTTGCCAACCATTACCCAACACAGGAACAACTATAAGTTTTCAACCTGAGTACAACCGTTGGCCGTCCAACGAATATAGTACAATATGAGCTAATCAAACCAACCTCAATTTAAGAATTCTTTTATTAATATTCTGTTAATGAGTAAGTATAGTGAGCAATATTTTAAAGATTTGGTATTAAAAACACCACAGTAGCAACTTCAGTGAAATACCAACATTATTGACCATAAACTTAAGACGTTACCGCGGTATAGTTATTAGACATTCGGGCTGCCATGGGTAAGGTCTCCAGGCATGGACACATTTTTCTCGAATAGAAATCACAATATTACGGTGTTTGCAGTAGAAATGATAACTATTACTTGCTTTCAGATGATTTTATTTTGAAAATATTTAGAAATCTGATTTGAATCAGCGTTTGGATATAGTCGGTTCATCTGTAAGAACGGTTTGCCATCATTGGGGTAACCATTATGTGTTGCTGGGATACGGCTGGTACAATTGTATGTAATAATAATAATCAAGTATATTAACATGAATTTACATTTCATTTCTTTTGCATTTCAACTATTTAGGCGTGTATATATAACATATTTAAATATTATTCTTGAAATCGTATAAAAATCATGAAGGTCAAGGAAAAATGGCTTTGGGGTAGGGATTCTAACGAAGTCCGCCATTTGACCCCCCCTGCTATAGTGAATTCATTCTTGCCGTGTTCAAACAACCTGTATAAATGGAAGAATCTAATTTTGATCATTTTAGAATTACCTCTATCTTGCAATAAGTCATTTAATTTTCTAACGACTTATGAAATGTTTATAGAATTTATATTATTGATAACAAACGGAACAAGAAAATAGAAGAAAAAACATGCTTACCATGCTGAATCTTAAGTGCCGTCATACAATGTGTATATAAATCTACCATATATATAAAATCTATCACGTATTCCAAATGTAATCCTTCTTCAGATGTTTTCAATATAGCTGCGTTGTAGGGATAATATATACTAGCACATAAAGCAGTAACTGCCATAGCTATTTCCCAAAGTTGTAAAAATTTCGTGTCTGGTTGAAGAATCCAGGGAAAACTGTTCGTAAGACAAACTGCGTCTGTCTTCTGAGCTATTTCCTTAAAATTAAAATTAAAATATTTTTACTTAAAGTTTATTCTTAAAAGCGACTTCAATTGTATTGTTACTTAACAACATACCTTGTCGTTTATTTTAATGTTAGAAACCGAAAAATGAAAGCTATCTTCGAATCCATAAGATAACTGAAGACTTCTTGAAGAAAATATTTTAATGTATGAAAATACAATTTTTGAGCATTTTTAGCCAGTCTCAATTGCACTGAGAGATGAGTACATGAAGTTTTCCTCTTACGCCACCTTTACATGTTCATGTTATCTATTTCAGAAATAATTATTAAATAATTATTTAATAATTATAAGTTCGGCGAACTAATATTAGAGTTCGGCGTGCTCTAAGCCATGTTATATAAAACTTACCACTTGATTCCTCTTTTCATACTGGGTAATCCTGGAGGAAATTAGATCTTTGATTGCAATCATAACGTAAAGATTTTTATGATGATGATGATAAAGATTGTATTTATGATAATGATGATGATCGTGAAGTTCATTTCGGGTCCCTCGATAGCAAAGCTATAGCTAAAGGAGCAAATAAAAGTCTAAATAAATAAATTTCAGGAACCACAAGGCGCAGAGAGAAGCTTGAGGTGTCGTTGGAAAACTCTTGGCTAAACTATTTCAGAACCGTGTTGATTGGCTCAATAGTTCAGTGTTGCCAAAACATTATTTTACAAAATCAATTGTTCAAATTGCTTCCATGCAGTTATATCTAGCTAACCCAAACTTTGTCATAAACATCATTCGGTACAATTGAAAAGTACGGTGGGTTTTCTCGTCTCTAAGCACTGCAGTTATCAGTGGTAGCAACCTATTTTATAAAAAATAATGATTGCATGGCTAAAATGCTTTCAAAAGACTGGAGGCTTGGCGATTAATACACTCGCAGATTTAAACTTGTTTACATCACAACACAGTTGCACGAGAAATGCAGTTTTCGTTTCGACCAGAAGGCATCATCGATAGTGACAGTGGAAGCCATAATATGGGAGGAGGAGTAGCTGTGTATATAATATAGAAATGAATTTAGGTCTATAGCAACGTAAAAGTTGACAGAACGGAGACCATCTGGGTGGTTCGGGAGAACAGTCTATCTATTCCTCCACGTGAGGGGTGGAAGAACATGGGTAGAAAAGTGATACGGTCTTCGGAAGGATACTACGAAATAGAATGCGGATGTTATGTTGAGCTGGAAGACTTATCTAGCGAAATATGTTAATAACATTTGGCACTCTAAAGTTTAAGATTAGAGTAGGGGATTTAACATAATCAATAAAATTTTCTATTCCCCAGCAAAGTTGCTGTTGGGGAGAATTCCCTCCGAAATTCTCTTAGGGTAAAGGACTCCACTCCCACATTATTTCACACCGTGTTTGTAGGGATTTCTATAAAGACAATATTAAACCACACCAGTGGCACTATTTTAAGAGTACTTATGAACACATTTAAAAGAGGAAACAGACTTTACAAGGTTTCTTATAGCATTTCCACTCCATACTCTTCGATGTAAACACTCCATACTTGATTTAAGTAATGGACTTTCGATGTCTCCTATAAGTCCTAAGTTTTTGTTATGTAACTGTGGTCGAATATTAACAGTTAGCTCTGTTGTTTTAACTATTTGTCATTATGGCTAAGAAAATAGATCATAGTTGAAAGATTATAGAAAATAACATAACTTATTACTCAGAAGAAAAAAATTTCAGTGACCTCACAAAAGGTGAGCTTATAGCTTGAAACGTGGGAATTTAACTCTTTATTGGATCACCCTAAAAATAATATCTATATTAGTCGTGAAAACGCTGTCATCCCACGGGAGAATTATGAACTATACAAGGACCACAAAACTAGCTCTGTATAGGACAGTTCGTACATGAAGCGAGAGTGGTCTGCACTAAGTTGCGTGGAAGTGGCAATTGTTTAAACACAGCAGTGTCTGAAGAAAACATACCTATACTGAATGTTCCATCAGCATAGGTAGAGACACAAAACATCAATGCAGAATATAGTCACGTGACGCTTGATGAACGACAATGTTTTGGTCTGGAAACACCAGCCTCATTGATATGCCACGAGATGAGAGTTGAACAGAGATTTTCTGCGAGTAGTTATTGAGGTGAATCCGGGGCAAACAGTTGAAAAAATGACCACATAGTACAATTCAACACATTGAACCTCTCACCGCGATCTCTAGCATCTTGGTTGTGTTTGCAAACTGAGGAAACGAGTACTTGACACCGCAGTGGTAGTCGCAGTGTCCTATTGACCCGTTACAGAATGTGTAGCCACTTCTGGACACAACAACAGTAAACTCAAATATCTTTGGATACCTAAAGAAGATGTGGTTGTAACAACACTAAAACAGGAACTGCACTCACACATAGTGTTGTTGTTTGTTTGAGGGGATATGCAAGGTATCATCAATTTGGAATTGATGCCATTGAAACAAACAATCAAAGTAGAAGTGTACTATAAGTAGTTGGATCCACTACTGGTTGGATTGATGCACCCATCCAAGAAAACGCCTACAGACAGCACATATATCCCCTGGAATATTACACGAATTTGGATGACAGAAAATTCCCACTCCATATTATTCACTCTAGTTTTCACTTTCATATTTCACTCTGTTTCACAGTATCAACAATTACCTTGATGGGAAAATACTGTGAAAAGCTAAGGACGTGCGGCGAGCAATGGCCGAGTCTTCTTTCTCCAAATCCAGTGGAGTATTCACAAACTGGCTGGCAGCTGGAATTGAATTTGAACTTTTTATTTATTCCCTTTAGGCATCTAGGACTAAGACCGGGACTAGGAAGGGAAGGACCACGGCCTAAGTTGAAGTTACCATCCTGGCATTTGTCTGGTCTTGTTGGAAAGAAAACCCTGAGAAAACCTCAGTTCGGATGGTCGGCTGCTAGGATTCAACCCACGACACGACCTCCCGAATGCTACGACAACGCTCTATCACTTGTTTTCAACTATTTATTTCATAAAGTTACATTGCTTAATTTTCTTAGTTTTTTTAGTTGCTTTGAAATGAATTCTTTAACATCGACACAAATATTATTTGACCTGTTCATCCAATTTTCATTTGACAAATATCAAGTCTTACAAACAAAATATTATAAACAAGAAAGCAAGTCTAATATATAGTTCGAATATATTGAGCATAATTGTAATTTCTTATATACAGGAATTGTGGCGTAAATAAATTTATAAAACAACTTTTAGCTTTCGTGCAGTGACGTCGCGTAGCAACGTTCACAGGAGCACGTGAACTGCCCTCTATTTTAGAATTATTATTATATTTTCGTCTCAGATTGTTTCTTATGGAGAAATTTAAACACATATCAAATTTTCAATTGTTACACTGAGGCACATGTATACAGTTCCTTTATCAAGTTGTGGGTACTATTCAATTCGTTTCGCGTTCACATATCTGTTGTGCACTCGTTGCCCCATATATGCTTAAGTGGCGTTAGGCCTAACTTATAAAATTGTGTATATGGGACCTCGACGTGCACAATCCGAATGTGAACAAAGACAGCAGAAGCACAGCAGTAACTACTGTTGCTAACTTTCCTTGACTTTTCCATCCATTCTCGTGTTAAAATGTAATCAAATATTCTGGCAGAAGCAAGGATAAACGATCATTACATACCAGCATCTCAAAGTACACAATAAACCATTAAATGGAAAAATATATTAAACGCTTAAATAACATAATGTTGCATCTCTATTTACATAAAGTTGTTTGAGTTCCAGTAACAGTGTTATAAACGAAGCTCAAATTAACAGTATCGTGCAGTTTGCAACACTGCGTACACGCTAAATAATATATTTCTAGTGTGTCGTGCGAGAAATTGAAGGGATTGTCGGATCTAGTTTGTTCGTTTCGATATTAAATATTTATTAATAGGGAAAAAATGCGTTTTTCAAAGCATTCCAGTAGACCAGTACATAATAAATTCCCAGGCTTCTGCGCTTGACTAACTTTAAGGAAGTAATTTAGGGCGATGAGACTACTCGACCAACCCCCTCATACCTGAAAGCGCCAAAACACGAGATCTGAAAAGATAAAATATTGTGATTTTCGGATTTTGTGTGATATTTTGTAATATTGTGGGGTAAAGAGGTAGATCTATGTAATTTATATTCACCAATCACAGTCCTCAGATACCTTCTAAGGAAGAGAGAAAATATTGTCTACTTTTGTGAGTTATTTTGTGATATTAAACATCGAATTAAGTGTTGTTGTTTTTTTCATATTTAAAACAGAAGAATGGACTTCATATACAAACAAAATTAAGAAGGATATATGCAATTTTTTACTTTTGCTTTTTTGTGTATTTACTGTGAAGTGCGACAGTTTGGCCGTCAATTTTTAATTGTCTACCTCTCGTGGGAAAATTGCTTTGAGACACATTCGTCGGTGCACTGTCGACTGGATACCTCAAAATTCGTATTTTTATGTTTGAAATTTCTTCTTTTATCTTAACTCAATGCAGAGTGTCAATAACTTATGGAAAGTTATAGTTCTATTCTGTACTTCACAGTGAGAAATCAAGCTATCGAACGATGTGTTTCTTGTTCACGTATTTTCCTCGTTGCTCTTAGGAGCAGGTACTCTACCTGGATTTTCAGTTTTAAGAAGGTTTAAAGTAAAAATTGGGAGGGTGTAGTTGGAGTTTTGCGTGGTTTTTATCGATTTTTACCGTAATAATTTGTAGTTAGGTGTGTTCGAGAACTTGGTAGGATGACACCCCCCAGGGGGTGTCTGGTGGAATCACTGGTTGTGAACTACCATCTTTCAAACCCACGAGACGCCACTGCTTTCGTGATATATTTGTAGTCTGGTTTGACTAGAATGTATTGAGTATTTATGTCTTTTGGGTTTATTCTTAGAATTCTAGCCAATATAATTTGACATTGATTCCAAACTATTTTCTTTGTTATACAGATGTTCTCGGGATATCAGCCAGGTGAAGTCCGACGATAGAGCCGACGTTTCAAGAACAGACATTGTTCTCATCTTCAGGGCAAGTATACTGAGACCAGTTCATGTGTACTATATATAGTAACGGTAGGGGGCGGAGCTTAAGAATCTGTGTCTTTGATTGGTTGGCCTATAGCTTGACGCTGATTGGTCGTTTTCATGTATGTTTTCTTTATGACTAGTGTCCAAGTCCGACTAAGTTGAAATCCAGTATATCTGTTGACATTATTACGTTTTTGTAGTATGGCAAGAGATTCTTTTATTATCCTATCCCAGTAATTGGAGCTCTTGGAGATAATTTTAGTGTCAGAAAATACAATTCTATGTTTTTCTGTTATGCTGTGTTCTGCCAGGCCTGACAGAACAAAGGACATAGGACAGAACATAGGACAAACAGGACGGACAGTAGAACATCGATGCAAGGAGCATGAAAGATACATAAAGCTATTTTATCCGGAGAAATCAGGCCTGGCAGAACACAGCATAACAGAAGGACATAGAATTTTATTTTCTGACACTAAAATTATCTCAAAGAGCTCCAATTACTGGGATAGGATTATAAAAGAATCTCTTGCCATACTACAAACGTAATAATGTCAACAGAGATACTGGATTTCAACTTAGTCGGACTTGGACACCAGTCATAAAGAAAACATACATGAAAACGACCAATCAGCGTCAAGCTATAGGCCAACCAATCAAAGACACAGATTCTTAAGCTCCGCCCCCTACCGTTACTATATATAGTACACATGAACTGGTCTCAGTATACTTGCCCTGAAGATGAGAACAATGTCTGTTCTTGAAACGTCGGCTCTATCGTCGGACTTCACCTGGCTGATATCCCGAGAACATCTGTATAATATTCGCCGCCAGGAAAGCTTCAATTCTTATTTTCTTTGTGACAGTTTTCAATTCTGACAGTGTTAAATCATGTTTTTGATACCATTTTTCACGTAAATTATTAATACCTATTTCACACAATATTTGGTTTGTTTCAAAAATGTCGTAAATCAATTTGAAATGAATGTCATGCAAAAGTGACAACTTAGTTAATTCACTGAGATTTGTCCAAATATTGTTCCATTTTTTTCCGGTGATTTGTCTATAATATCTATATGATGTACCGTTTCTCTCCTGTATATCTTTGAATGATAGAATTGTATATTCTTTGCACATTCTAATTTTCTATGTCATGTTTATTTGTAACAGCATATGACATTTCAATTAAGATGTCTGTTAGGTATGGCAAGTCATTATTCCACGTGTTGATGTTTATTGGTGTGCCTAAATCGATTTTTCATGGTTTGCATTATTACATGACATGAATTTCTGTTAGTTCACAAACGGATTTTAAAGTTGTGTGTATGAGCTGAGATTTTGCTTGTTCTTCGATATTATTTTTTTTAATTTAGCACTCCTTCACTTATATATTTCGTTTCTATTTGTTTTAAAAATATGTCCTTTTCAGATACAGTAACCAAGATTTTTGTTGAGTTAAAGTTGTTTGTTTTGAGATCGGAAATAGATGGAAAATGTAAATACACTTGCTGATAATATATACGTTTATAAATCTGGTATATTATATCAAATGTTTGAATCTATATTGGTATTTTCTTAAATGTCTTTACCAATTAGGAATTTGTATTTACTTGTATTGTTTCTTTAAAACTTGGAGTCCATATTATTCCCAATATTTGGATTTTGTCAACAATGTTACACATTTCGGTAAAATCCTGTTCCATGTTTTTATCCGCTAAAAGTAACTCTTTTATTATTATTATTATTTAGGACATTCCTGCTTCTGAATATAATTCAACTTGAAAAATAGTGTTAACTTCCTGTTTGTTTGATGCGATGCACGTTATATCATCCACGTAATCTAACACTTTTAAATTTGTTGCATTCAGGCTCTGGCATGGACCGGCGAAAGGCCGAGTTGGCAGGCTGGTTGGCGATCAGAACGAAGACTGTTGTCGGTTACCTCTTACTGCGTCTGTCAATTGAAGTTCATTGGTCATCATGCTGTTTACCCCGCCGCTATTCATTGTGAGCCCAGGATTCTTAGGAATGCTCTTCCTAGTTGCTCGCATATTTGACTGTCTGGCTGCGGGCAGTGGCGTACTTTATGGAAGTTACCTCAAATGAAATCCTTTCCTTCCTATCAACAATATATATGTATATAACTTGAGTAAGTCAAATGGGCCCCTCAAAATTTTCTTGGGCTCTTCATTGCCACCTGAAAATATTTCTAGGTACGCTACTGAATTTGGGAGACAATGTACAAGGGTTAAAATATAATGAAAATTTTGAGGGGCCCATTTGACTTACTCAAATTATATATATATATATTGTTGATAGGAAGGAAAGGATTTCATTTGAGGTAACTTCCATAAAGTACGCCACTGCCCGCAGCCAGACAGTCAAATATGCGAGCAACTAGGAAGAGCATTCCTAAGAATCCTGGGCTCACAATGAATAGCGGCGGGGTAAACAGCATGATGACCAATGAACTTCAATTGACAGACGCAGTAAGAGGTAACCGACAAAAGTCTTCGTTCTGATCGCCAACCAGCCTGCCAACTCGGCCTTTCGATGGTCCATGCCAGAGCCTGGCCATACCACCATAAAGCCAGTCATTGAGGTTATGATTGGGCGTCACATTCGAGCACAACCAGCCAGCTGTGCCTAAAGTCATCCGCTGTCACCTTGCGCCACCTTAAAAGAGCCCGAAGATAGCAGTGAAGTTAAAAGTAACTGGTGCTCAAAGTGAACGTTTCCATCTTTGTTGTTCGTAATTTCACTCTTTTCAGTAAATGTTAATACATTAAAAATAAACAATGAAAATGTAAGAATTTTTCTAAAACAACTAGGATACAACTGATTTCTCTTCTAATGTAAGTAGTTATTTAATCATGGCGGAACAGAATAAATTTAAAAAATCAAACAGTGCAATTTTAGAATTTTGCTTATTACATACGAGGGCAGAACTTTATACTTAAGAATTAAGCGGCTATGCATACTGTTATGCATGTTCGGTTTTCACAAACTGAATGGACTAAGGAAAACATTCTATTAAAAGTATATGAACTTACTCTATTTATTGTAATAGAGAAGGAGTATTAGTAGCTATCTTAATGAAAATGAAACCCATTCCTATCTGCAGTAATTATTTTATCCTAAATGATTTTCCTCACAACAAAGAAAAACATTAAATGTAACATTTCAAACACGTTTAAAAATCCGCACACTTTCATTAACTTCTTAAAACTCTTAATAAACAAGTATTATATCTATTACGTGACAACGGAAACTATTTTGTGTTGTGAAAAAATCAGAATGAACAATATTATTTCAACAAAGGTGGAGCATTACAAATTTCAGTAAGAGCGCTTATTCTATATTGTCCTGTTAAAATAAACTAACTTCACTTATATGTTCGAGAGCTGTAACACATTAGAAACATTAATCAATATCAGTTTGTAACAGTTTACATTACAAAATTAGGTAGTTAATAAAACCGCACATGGATACAAAGACGAAGGTACCAGGTGTGTAAATATGAAACCGGAATTTGTGCATAGACGGCGTTAGCTGTCACTGTGGTTACCGTAAAACTACGTCCTTGGCGCCACTTGCTTGTTTTTACTGCTGCTAACGATTTGCAACTCACAACCAGACAAGTTTCATGTCATAGTGTAGTGTTTAATAGCGTTGAACATGGTGCAATTTGTACCTACAAACTACGATGTGCGGACAGCATTGATTTTTTGTTACCATTTGAAGAAAACTGCTGCAGAATCGCATCGCATGCTTGTCGAAGCTTACGGTGATCATGCTCTTGGTAACTCACAGTGCTATGCGTGGTTTACAAAATTTAAAAGTGGCGATTTTGACGTGAGAAACGAAGAACGTGGAAGACAACCGAAAAAGTTTGCAGACAGCGAATTGCAAGCTTTGTTTGATGAGGATGACGCTCAAACGTAACAACACCTCGCGGATCAATTAAATGTGACACGAGAAGCAGTTTCCATACGTTTAAAAGCCATGGGCAAGATTTAGAAGGTGGGAAAATGGGTTTCACATGCATTGACTGAACGACAGCAGGAAAACCGAAAAACCACTTGCAAGATTCTGCTCGCCAGATACAAAATGAAATCATTTCTCCATCGAATTGTGACTGGTGACGAAACGTGGATCTATTTCGAGAATCCTAAGCGTAAAAGATCATGGGTAACTCCAGGAGAACCGGCGACATCGACTGAAAGACCAAGTCGCTATGAACGAAAGACAATGCTTTGTGTTTGGTGGGATCAGAAGGGAGTGATCTATTATGAACTGCTGAAACCTGGCGAAACCGTGAATACCCAACGTTACCGACAACAAATGATCGATTTGCATCAAGCTTTGCGTGAAAAACGACCAGAATATGACCAAAGAAAACATAAAGTCATTGTGCTTCACGATAATGCACCCTCCCACACAGCAAAACCGGTCAAGGAAACGATTGCGACGTTTGGCTGGGAAATCCTTCCGCATGCGGCTTACTCACCAGACTTGGCGCCTTCCGATTTTCACTTATTTGCATCCATGAGACACGCACTTGCTGACCAGCGCTTCAAATCTAACGAAAATATACGAAAATGGCTTGATGACTGGTTTGCAGCACAAGAGGCACAGAGTTTTTTTGATCTGGCATCCACACATTGCCGGAACGATGGCAGAAATGTATCGCTAGCGATGGCCAATACTCCGAATAAAATAGTTCTTAGCATTGTCATCCAATCACTGTGTCTTTTGTGTACATAAATTCCTGTTTCATATTTACGCACCTGGTATTTAACAACCATGCCCAATACAGTGGATTTGATATGAAAGTAAAGAAACTAATTTGTACAGGTTCACACCCTACTTAAAGGAGAATGATCCTTCTGCATTATTCTTATGAGCAGCAGCAAACTTTTTAACAACTTTTTCTTGATGAGGATCTTTGCTAGAAGGTCGAAACGTTACGTGTAATTTGTATTTTTACGAAAAGTATAGTCTTTTTCAGCAGTTCAGTGTTTTATTTTGATCTTAATTACAAGACGTGCAACTATGTTTTGTTGTCAGTTTTCTTCTGGGAACTTGAAAAACAAAGATGCACCTTAACTTGATATTAAAGCACTCACAGAAGCCTTTTATGTAACTAACTAACTTTGTCATTGTTTTCTTTCTTGATCGGTAATCGTCTTTTTCCGTTTCTGATTTTCCTTTTACTTCGTTTTTGGAAAAAGAAAACTCGGTGTCCTCTCCCTCTTTTATCATGTCTTCTATCTCGATTATTTCAGTTACATTTTGATGTACTTTTGGAGCAGTTTCTTGTTGATTTTGTACTGATTCATTTGAAGAGAACACACTTTCCGCTAGCTGATTACTACTGTATAGAACAGGTTCCTCACTGTTACCCATAATTCCACCTGTTTGTATGTCTGCTCCTCCAGTATCGATTAGTTTGACATCTTCAGGGTTGCGACTTGTTGATTATTTCCCTTGACTCTGTCCACCTTTTGTCATAGGTAGGAATTGTTCCATATTTAACGGAATTGTACGGTCATTCAAAGAGTTTAAATTGTACGGTACGTATTTTTGGCACTTTTTCATGTTCGATAGTCGTGTTCGGTACATTCAGATTGCAAATGTGAAGGACCTTGGCAAATAAAACATTTTTTTGGGACTGTTATCGGACGTGATTTTACAGTTGTATCCAAAAGCATGCAAAAAAAGGGAGGGGCTCAGTCAACTTGTTAAAAACAATAAGACGACGACCATCATACACTATAATATGTGAACTATTATAAACTAAAGCGGTAACTTTTGACACAGAACCGTGTTGTTTGAGAATTACCTCTGTTTCTTCCATAAGTAACTTCCATTTGTTACTTCCATTATTGCCTTGAACTTGCAACTGCGATCTAATTGCACTGGTAACTTCACTTGAATACCTTCATCTTTGTACACAAGAATAGCTGGATTGTACTAAACACACGATCAGCTATTTCTTGATTTTTCAGTTTTAAAAGTCGGTATGCGCTTATTTCAAAAGTTAGAATTTCACGAGGAAGCAATTTGTATTGTTCAAAAATAAGTTCGTGCAAAATTGTGGTCTTTGGTTTGAAACCTAGTTTGTGGCAATCAATAATGATCGTATCCTTTCTTTCTACTCTGAAAGTTGCCATTTTACTGTTGTTTTCCCTCTTGTATTTACTTGTACAAACCTGTATTTTATGTGGTATAACTCACCAACACAAAACAAACTGCTTAAATGAACCACTCTATTTAAAGTTTGCTTGCAAATTGTTATAGAAAGAAGCGAAGTCACTAAGTAACTAGGAGTTCGTCGACGTACGTCTGCTTTCTGCTCACTGAGCTACGGCTGCTCGATACGGTCAGATGGAAGGTGATTATAGTATAAAAAGGCGATTATTATGGGGATTGAAGAATATGTGTCTTGATTCTTTCTTTATTGTGCTTAAAACTACGTTACGTATGTGATGACCCCATGTACATTCATTCTTGATATAATCACTCAAAATATTAACGGAGGTTTTATTTGCATCACCTAACTGGAAAATATAAATTTCAAAAAGCGTTTCCTCCACTTTGTGCTTTATCAGTAATGACCCTTTCCCCATGTCTATTGCAAAGTCCTTGCATCCTCCTCCTGCTACTATCGCCATCGTTGTCTCCTGTGATATTGCTGTACGTCATGCATGTATGTGTATTCTTTGTCGTCATCGTTGTAGAAATATAATAATAATAATAACAATAATAATTACTATTAACCAGCTTGCTCAAATCGTGTAGAAATACTCTCCACATATTCTCAGGGTAGACTCAGTCTTCAAAATGTGGATTCTAGCGTTGAACCTCTTCGAGTCATAGAAGAATACCTTGAAAGACGGACTTTCTTATCCCGCAGGAAAAGGGATTTGTACTGCTCCAACTCTGCTTTATACGCGAAACTCCAATCCTAAAAGCAGTGGAGACTACTCCTTTTACCTTTTGCGTACAATTCCTAATCTAGGACCAGTCGTAAATGAGGCAGAGACGAAAAGGGTCTTCCGACACTGCGCCTCTGCCCACGTAACTGTAAACGCGGTAAGAAATAAAAGATTTGGTTTATGCCTAAAAGGCCAAATTAAACATTTGATTTATTAATCAAACAGTTAAGCTCTGAAGCTCTATATGGTTCTTTAAATGCATTTGGAACATAATCTTATATCATTTCCTGACTTTCTTATCATCATTCCATTCCTAACAGAAACTAATATTCTTACTTTGATCAATTAACAAAATCAATAAATCCACTTAATTGGCATTACTTTCAAGTCAGTCCATTCTAAAACAAAATCCTTTCCCTATTTACTTTAATTCAAATAGTTTTGCATGTCCTCTATTTCAGTAACACGAACTAAATAACCAGAACATCAACAATTCGGTTGGAATACTTCACATATTACGTTTTATGAATATAAAAAGTTGGCCCGTAACAACAGGTAATGATCATAAAAGTAACTTTCCCAAAATAAATTAGAATTGCCTAACAATATTAAAATATTTAAGGCATTTCAAACTCATATTAATTTATAAAATTACCAACAATGTCAATATCTTAATTAAACCTCATAAATCCAATCTAACATTCCATAACATTCTGTATCACTGTTCACGTTACTAAACTTCCAGCATAACAAGTAGAAGAAAGCAAGTGTGATCACTTCGCTTCCTTTTTCTTTCTTTTTAGTAAAGGGTAGGTTCCAGCTAAATGCACCATATCAACCAGTTTATACAAGTATAATGATGTGTTAATTAGTAGTAAAGTCAATAAGTAAAAGTGTACTAAATGTATTCTTTTCACAATCAGAGCTAGTTTATAATCGGAAATAAGTGAAGGTTGCAAAACAGAATAATTAAAATATCAAAATCGGGTAATAGGTCAAATCCGGTAAGAGTTGGGAAGTGGGGGAGAGGGAGGATAAGAAAAGTTCTGTATAATGAAGAGAATGTATAAATGGAAAAAAGTTTAATAAATATGGAAGGTATATATGTATGTGATATGTAGTGTAAATTATAAATGTATGTTCGTGTAGTGTATGTCCGTAGCACTGAGTCCGTCTCGACACATTCTCTCCACACCACACTATCACTTCCAACATCTATGATGTTCACTGAATGCTGTCTATCGCCGAACTCCGATCACTTCGCTCCCTTGCCATTGTAAGGGAGTCGAGAGGTTCCTCGGTCGTTGTGGTGTTGTGATCGTTATTAGCAAGTTTTACAGCTGGGCATACCCTAGAGTCAAGTGCATTAGTTATTGTTGAGGGGAGATTGTTTACTTATGTGTATGTCTGTAGGTCTTTGTGACATTCATGTAAATTATGAGGAGAACTATTGTTCGCTGTTTTGTGATTTTGTGTGTGTATGTGTCTAGATAACTAAAGAGAAATGTGGAAATATCAACTTTAATTCCAAATTTCGTGATCACGTAAAGTGTTCTAGGGTACATTGGCAACTTCTAATAATTCGATGTTTTGTAATGATGTGAGGTAATGTATGAATATTTCTTCAGAAGAAGAATTCTAACATCGATCATTTTGGGGCTAGATGACTAGAATTCTCACCTGGAGTGTGAGAATTTATAATTGTTGTAGCGTGAATAGAAAACTATAATAACTATTATTTTTAGTGTTGTTAGGTTAATTAAATGTATTAATATTTCTTTAGAAACCAAATACAAACTTGTTTCATTCCGAGATGTAAAACGGGATATGAAAAGATGTCTAAAGGAAAATATTTTAAGATACCAAAAGACAAGCACCTGTTTGATAAATGGACACGGAATATTCATAAAAACGATAAAGATCTTTGAACTAAATAATTTGTGTTTAACGTGGATTTCTCTGATGAACTAATTAATCATCAAAGTCCACTCTTTTGTTGTGAATAATCCAAGGCAAAGCTTTGGGGTCCATTAACTTGCCCCCCCCCCCCCCACCACATCAAATTTGAGAAATAAATAGCCTATCGTTTTGCACCCGTTTTTCGTCGTTTTGCCCCCAAGTTTAGCGTTTTGCGCCACAACGGTTACAAAGTTATAAGCACACATATTTGGGGGGCAAGTTAATGGTAGCCCCCCTCAGTCAAATTTTTCGGAAACAGCTTATCGTTTTGCACCGCAATAGTTAAAAGGTTATAAGCTCTTTTATTTGAGGGGTGCCAAATTAATGGTAGCCCCGCACAGCAAAATTTCAAAAATCAGACATTGACACTTAGTGCAACAGATTGCACTCGTTTTGCACCCAAGTTTCGCGTTTTGCACCACAACGGTTAAAAAGTTATAAGCTCTTTAATTAGTGGAGGCCCAAGTTAGTGGTAGCCCCCATCAGTCATTTTTTTCGAAAACAGATAGTGTATCGGTGTGCGCTCGTTTTGCACCGCTTTGCACCCAAGTTTCGCGTTTTGCACCGCAACGGTTAAAAGTTATAAGCTCTTCTATTTTGGTGGCCTATGTTAGTGATAGCGCCCCCTGAGTCATTTTTTTCGGAAACAGATAGCGTACCAGTCTGTGGTCGTCACAATGGTTGAAAAGTTATAAGGCCTTCTATTTTGTTGGCCCAAGTTAGTGGTAGCGCCCCCTGAGTCAATTTCTTTCGAAAACAGATAGTGTACCTGTCTGTGGTCGTTTTGCACCACAAAGCTCTTAAATTTGTGTTGGGGGGGTAAGTTAATGGTAGCCCTCTACCGCAAAATTTCAAAAATCAGAGATTGACATATAGTGCAACAGATTGCATTTGCTTTGCACCGTTTTGGACCCAAATTTCACGTTTTCCACCGCAACGGGGAAAAGTTATAAATACAAATATTTTCGGGGGGTAGAAATAGATAATGTTGTGGAATTGCATTGCAGTAGTTTCGCACCACAACATTTAAATTGTTAGAAGAAGGTTCTTTTTTCGCGGAGGGGGACAAATTAATTGCTGACCCGCTAAATTATATTTTTCACTGTAAACAAATAGTTTTTGGATTACACCCATTTTAGCTTGCGCACCGATTAACAGTAAAGTATTTTCATAGAGTAACTTCTAAGTTAATTAAATTCACAGAACGTGGTCTTACGGATGCGATTGATTGAAGTGGTTATTGTTGAAGACATTCAAGTAAGTAATTGGTGACGCAGCTTAGACCTATCGCGCACCAACATTTTCCTTTTCGACTTTTTAATCGCGAACAAGAAATACATACTTCTATATGACAGGGCGCGCAGTGGTAATTTTAAAATCACCGTGATAAAATAATTGAAACATGGTCTATTTCGAGAGCCATGAAACTATTGTTTGCAGATGTCCTAGTGGATTAATGTTACAGCCAATCTTTCTTGTGGTCCTATGCAGCCAGTCAAAAAGTATAGTGTTTTGGTGCGTTATGCTATGACCAAGAGCGAATAGCAAGTTATAAAATATTTCCAACCATGTTTATCCAGATATAATAGAACCTCTTTTTACCTTCTCTGAAAGATGCAGACTCAATCCCCGTGGTCCAGGTGGTAAAGGCGCGGACTTCAGATTGGTAAAGGGGAGGCACGCGGTTTTGAACTCAACGGCTGACCATCCTGAGAGGTTTTCCAGGGTTTCTTTGTTTTCACCAGGCGAATGCTGGGGATCGTACCTCAAGTAAGAACCTGGACGATATCATCCTCATCCTCTGCCTAGCTTATCCCGGCCAGAGATAAAGATGCTAAAAGTCAATAAATTATTTTTAAAATTCAAAGATGCGGCGAGTTTATAGAATTGTTCATTTAAAGTCTCTAGCTTGCAGTTGAATGAATCCTATGGCTTTTCATTTTGAGTTTTCTACTTCATCTTAAAAGAGCAGCCGACCGCGATAGTCGTGCTGTCTCAGGCTTAAGGTCAGCGTCTCCAAGGTTTTTGACACGAATCTCCGCTGGAGCCTGGATGGATGTTTGTGGATTTTAGAGACATCTAGTGGAATCAAGAAGGACCAAAGTCATTGGTTACTAAAATAGTTTGGGCCTGTGAACCTCACTTATACATAATTTGTCACATAGATGTTTGTTCGCGCATACGCTTCAACTAGTGAAGTTTACGCAATGAGAAGGCAGACGAATGGAAACTATCAATAAGCTAATACAGAAGCATACTCTTTAATTGCGGGAATGGCATGCACCAAAATTGAACTGCTCTTTTAAAGTGCAAGGTCTCGAGATCCAGGTTGCAGTATTGTGTGTCGAGGCAGGAAGAGAAAACCAATTTGATATGCATTTAGCGACAAGCTGGTGGGGGGAGACGATACGACTCCCCAGTGTTTCGTAATGGAACAGCACACCGCGTCTCCCCTACACCACAGCACTCCAACGCTACACTACTCCTTATTTGCTGTTGGACACCTGATTTACTACTGCATCATTGATACCTCAATCTCGAGAACTTGTACGCGCTTACTTTTCTCCCTTTCTGCAACTTGAAGTTGCTACAACGGAACCAGGATAGTTAACCACATTCCCAGCAAACCAGGAGATGTCGGCCCAATGGCGACATTTGCTCGGCGAAAGTCAGCGGGCACGAAGACGTCGGGCTTTGAAAACTGCCGACAAGGAGCCGGCGTCAGGCGACAGTGCCTGGGCGGGATTTTACCTCTATGCCGGCAAGTCGGAGGACAGACGCCTGAACTCCAGTTAGAGGTCGGCACCGACCTTTCGCCCAACTATTACCCGACGGCGGCCCGACCAAAATCATTGGTCGGTATTTGGCTTGCTGGGTTTCGTCAAATCCTGTATTTACATTTACATTTTATGGTCGAATAAACATTTGTAAGGTTATATACAGGGTGACTGAGTAATGCATGAAAAAATCAAAATGAATTCCCGATAGCAAAACAAGAAAAAAGTTCCTGTGAAGAACTATCGAAACATGTGTAGTTTCAGAGATAGAGCTGCTCATAAATGATGTCATATCTCGACAAGTAATGACGTAAGCAATGTCGGTATGGCCAATCACAAAGTAGTACCTCACACATCCATTCCAGCAACGTTTAAGGTTGAAGAAGTGCTGCATAGAGAGGTTTCATTATGTAGTAATTTTGTTGTCAAGGATTTAATATGATTTACTAAAGCAAGCATAGAAATCTCCTCTAAGTTGTACTCGTCAACTATAGAAATAGATTAAATACATGTATTGGGTACTACTTTGATTCTCTTTTGTTAATGCTACACCGCTTGCATCATTATTTTTCGAGATGTGATGTCATTTGTGGCAATGCCCCGTTAATTCTGAGCAGCTGTAGTCCCGAAACGTGCGTCATTTCTCCACAGGAGCCATTTTTCTTGTTCGGTATCAGGATTTCACTCTCAACTTTTTCCACTCTTTAACCTATCACCATGTGTACATATAATGACTAGTTGGTTAATGTATACAAAATGTTAGCTAGGTGATAGTTAATGACTACAAATATATATATATATATATATATATAACGTTCGAATACAGAACTTTTTCCTTATGAAGCCAATTCTTTTTTAAAAAATAGAATGTCAGTTTAATGAAATACACCCTATGCTTCATGAAAACTCGGCGCGATATGAAGGAAATATGACGTTGTAATTAGAATCTTTAGTCATAATTCAATAATATTTAATTAACTTTTGTTTACTTACTTCTGACATCACCAAACAATCTAAATGGCTGGACGTGTAATGGATGTAGTATTCTTGTGTGTCTATTTTATTGAAATGACTGAGATAATTGTCCTCCTTTACCGTTCGTGAGTGAAGCCCTTCACGGTACGACTTCGAAGACGTTTTCATCCACTTAATAACGTTCAGACTGTTTTCGAAAGCAGGCCTAGATGGAGAAACAATCGTACATAAAAGGTAATGCATTAAACATAATTACTGGTCACACATAAAAGTCAGAATTCAAAACTAGCAGTCATTTTGATTGACAGTTTTCTGTGATAAGAATTGAAGCTTTTCTGGCGGCGAATATTATAGAGATGTTCTCGGGATATCAG